>CAUYON010210762.1:0-35947 GCA_963573935.1 Arctocebus calabarensis | reverse complement strand
ATAATGTTGATTCTTCCCAGCCATGAGCATGGTATGTTTTTCCATTTGTTGACATGTTCAGCTATTTCTTTTCTTAGAGTTTCATAGTTCTCTTTATAAAGATCTTTCACATCCTTTGTTAGATAAACTCCCAAATATTTCACCTTCTGCACTGCTAAGAACACAGTAAGTGTAGCAGGCAGACAGCCCTCAGATTGGGAGAAAATATTTGCAGGTAATGCCTCCGACAAAGTTTTAACAACCAGAATCCACAGAGAACTCAAATGTATTAGCAACAAAAGAACAAGTGATCCCATCTCAGGGTGGGAAAAGGACTTGAAGAGAAACTTCTCTAAAGAAGACAGGCACATGGCCTACAAGCACATGAAAAAATGCTCATTATCCTTAATCATCACAGAAATGTGAATCAAAACTACCTTGAGATATCATCTAACTCCAGTAAGATTAGCCCACATAACAAAATTTAAAAACCAGAGATACTGGAGTGGATGTGGAGAAAAGGGAACACTTCTATATTGCCGGTGGGAATGCAAACTAATATATTCCTTTTGGAAGGATGTTTGGAGAATCTTAGAGATCTAAAAATAGATCTGCCATTTGATCCTATAATTCCTTTACTAGGAATATGTCCAGAAGACCAAAAATCACATCACAATAAAGATATCTGTACCAGAATGTTTATTGCAGCCCAATTCATAATTGCTAAGTCCTAGAAGAAGCCCAAGTGCCTATCGACCCACAAATGGATTAATAAACTGTGGTACATGTATACCATGGAATACTATGCAGCCTTAAAGAAAGACGGAGACTTTACCTCTTTCATGTTTCCATGGATGGAGTTGGAACATATTCTCCTTAGCAAAGTATCTCAAGAATGGAAGAAAAAGTATGCAATGTACTCAGCCCTACTATGAAGTTAATCTACAGCTTTCATATGAAAGCTAAAACCCAGTTATAGCACAAGAAATGGGGAAAGGGCCAAGGGAGGGGAGGGGTTGGGGGAGGGTGGGTGGAGGGAAAGTGGTTGGTGGGATCACACTTACGGTGAATCTTAGAAGGGTACAAGTGAAAATTACTAAATGTAGAATATAAATGTCTTCATATAGTGATTAAAAGGCCATGATGGCTATGCTAAATAGTTCAATGAAAATATTTCAGATTGTATATGAAGTCAGCACATCGTGCCCCATGATTGCACTAATGTACACAATTATGATTAAATAAAAAATAAAATAAATATGGAATGTTTCATGAAAAAAAACAATTAGAGGACTTTGGAATGAGACTTTCCAGCTTGCCTTAGTGCTTGTTCTGAAGCCTGTTTGCAGCCCTATAGATAAGCCTTGGAGTGTATGCTCATCCATATACCTAGAAACCAAGTTACCAGCTGCAATATTATACCGCAGGTTAGTGAGAAAGGAACAATTCAAATTTTCAGCCCCAAATTAGTGGCCCAAATTAGCTGCCCAGCCTACAATATAATATTGCTTCTCCAGAGATCAGAAGGCAATACCTCTGTGTCTGATCTGCCATATGTTAGACAATTCTGACAATTTACTGTGGTTTCATGCCTCAACTATTCTTATATTGCCATCAGCCCTGATGATTGCATAGACAATGAATTTTGTGGTAATCATATGTTCCAGACCTAGAATAGGGTAAGTAATTCACACCAACCCCATGTGAGGGTTCTGACTTCATAGGCTAGCAGGGGAGTTTTCAGACTTGATATGGTTCTACACACTTTTCTGCTGATTCTGAAATAGATGTAAAATATAGAACAGCATGCTGGGACATAGCAGAGTTTCTAAAACTCCTTTGGGGAGACTTTGTTCTCAAGCAAAGAACTGGATGTTACATGTTAACGTGCGAGTAAATGCTTGCATTTATACAAAATGCACTGGTTTGGGTGATAGAAAAAGTCATTTGGAAATCACTTTAGGATAATCCTATGTAATTACTAATGTAATATTAAAGTAGTGCTGATTTCATAATACTCTTTATTTGACTTAGCTTTCTCATATCATTATGCTTTTTAAAAAAAAAGCCTTAGTGAAATTTACGGCCATATCTGGCTTCTTTCTGAGATGCATACAGCATGGCAATTTACATGTAGTTGATCTTCCATGAAGCTGAACATTTACCAGTATTTCAGCAGATCTGACCTCTTTCTTAGTGTAAATAGATGATACAGATTTCTGAAATCCTTCTTGTAGTATAATAACAATTGATTTAATTGTAATGTGATAATGTATATTTACAGAGCACTACCAGGTACCAAGCACTATGAGAGACAGTGAGGTTTTATGAGGGTCCACAAAATAACCTTATATTATAGATGTCATTAATAGCTACATATTACAAATAAGAAAGTAGAGATCTTACAGGTAGGAATGCCAGCTCACAAAGTCAAGTTCTGTAACTCCAGAGAACATGCTTTAAATCCCTATGAAAACATTTCAAGAAGGTCAAGGGCATGATATGCAGTTTTTCAGAGATAGCTATGAAGGAAGCTGGGTTTCTGGATTTAAAATGTTTCAAAATATAATCAAAGGCATGATTCCTATATGAGGCCACAGTATGCTCTATTTTGAAAATTTATGATTGGAAGTACAGTCTGATGGGAGCACAGCCTCATGGCTTCAGGACAGGACACATGGAGACTATCACTGGGGCCACTTACTGGAAGGCTCTGAACTGGAATCATATGCTAAAGCATACACACCAAGAGGTAGGGTCACCAAATTAAAATAGGCTTTGTCCTGAATGTTTCTGAGTTTGTGGTTCTAGCTACAATTAGCTTACAAAATAACTTCTGAATTTTAGTCACTTCTTGGATGAAAAAACAAATATGCAAATAACAACAGACAAGGTCTAGCTCCTGTTAGAATTGAGGCCCCATTTATGAGCAGGCTCATGTGAGGACATTTACCTAGGTCATATTTATATCTTAATAACTCATGACCATGTTTTCCCAGATCTAGGACAAGGACATTCAACCACTCAACTAACAGCCAAATCTGCAACACAGATGTGACAAAAAAAAAAGGCCATAATAATAATAATTCTGCTGTTCTCTTACCATGTAAGACTATTCCTTTTCTAAAAAACAAATTTCAGTCTGAGTCCATAATTTGTAGACCTTGCCAAATTTCTCCAGTACAAACAGCTCCCAAACTAAATTATACCAAATTCTGAACATCTATGTTTATCTCCAATGACTATCCTCCCAGGAGTCCATTGGTAACAAGCATAAAATAATATTCTCGGGATCCTTTTTCTTTTTGGAGTGACTTCACGTGCATTATTTAGTTGCTTCTGTGATATTAACTCAGAAAATTGTTAATGGACATCTTATTAGCTCATAAAATAAATTAAATTTTCTGTGGATTCAACTTATTAAGAGTCAGTGACCTACTGATTCCATTCATTCTTAAAGGTAACTTCATATTTAGATTGAACAAATTATTGGTCTAAGGTTCTGCTTTGACTGAACCACTTGGACTTCAGGCAACAGATAAAGGGGGGGCAGCACATGCTGCCTTAACTTCCTGATCCTTCTGGCTGTAATCTGAGAGTTCTGTCTGTTTTTGTTGTTGTTGTTGTTGGTTTTTTTTTGCAGTTTGGGGCCGGGGCTGGGTTTGAATCTGCCACCTCCAGCATATGGGGCCGGTGCCCTATTCCATTGAGCCACAGGCACCACCCTGAGAGTTCTGTCTGAATAAGCCTAGATTCTCAAAGATCTTCACCATTTCCATGTTTCTAATCCCTCTTCATACATTTTTATGTCATAGTGTGGCCTCATACAGTAAAGAATTCAAACACTTCAAATAAAATTCTCTTCTCCATCAATCCCCACTTTATCTATCATATTTTTAATAGCAGATATTTTCAAAAAGCTGCTGCTAAATGATTTCTCCACGTGTTTCAATTATAAGAAAGATTTTTCCCAGAGATCACAGGCTTATTTTTCCAAAAGTGCTCCTTGCTGTAATCTTCATATCAATTTCACAAAATAGAATTATTATGCATATTACAAAATCATGCTGATATTGCTAAAGTCAAAGCTCTTTGAACAATATTGATCATCAGACATAACTTCACTAATTTCAGCATTCAGGCAATAGCACCAAAGTAATTTCCTAGTGTTTTGTTCACTCATTAATTCATTCAACAAATTATAAGTTTAGTATATTTCATGCCTGATGCAATGTTCTAGAAACATAAAAATAAAAGTATAGATTTTTTTCTCTTCTAGACATACATAGAATAAAAAATTATATGTAAGTAAACAAATATAGTGGAGTGTTGTATGTGCTACAATTGATATTCAGAAAGCAATGAGATCTGAAAGAAAAAAAAATGATCAGTACCATGTTGAAGGAAAAAGGAAAGGTATTATACAAATGTAATCCAAAGTGGAAAGTAGGAAAACACCTAGGGGGACATCTCTTCTGACTAGAACAAAGAAGAGCTTTATGTGGCCCAAGATAAGGAAAAAGTATAATTTCAAAAATATTTCTTTTCATAAGAAGAAATTAGAAGATAACTTCTATCTATTTATACTACTAATTCCATTCTTGTGCACAGATAAGACACAATATAGAATCCTGAGCATCACAAAAGGGAAATTGAACATGCTATTCAGAATTGTATGAAGTGCTGCAGTGCTTAAGTCAAATATTTTTTCCAGCTTTCATAGGAAATCAGACTGCACTTTCTCTAAGTATTATACCCAAGTGCCCACCAACCCATGAATGGGTCAATAAACTGTGGTATATGGATACCCAGGAATACTATTCAGCTATTCATACTATTAAAAAGATGATGATTTTACATCTTTTATATTTACCTGAATGAAGCTGAAACACATTCTTCTTTGTGAAGTATCACAAGAATGGAAATTTAAATATCCAAGACACCCAATACAGATATGAATGTAATAGAAAAACAATTATATGCCCATATGAGAGAATAATACAAGTATATTCAAGTGGGGGAAGGGAGGAGGAGGGAAAGAAGAAAGGAAAGGGGAGAGGGGTATGGGTAAGCTCTCAACTGACAAACCCATTGTGAGGGTGTACAGCACACCCCCAAGATGAAGGGCTCAACTGCCACAACTATAACTTAGAAACACAAACAATGTAACTTAATCATTTATACCTTCATATTAATCTGAATTTTTAAAAAGTTATAGTTTAATCAAGGAAATGTGTGTGTGTGTGTTCTATCTGGAGTTGCCAATAGAAATCTAGAGGAATTAAAGAGGAATGGGGAAATAAAGATCTATCTTTACCACACACTAGTAGAGAAGACTTGAAGTGTATGTGGATTGGAACACGGATTATCACACTGGGAATGTAGTCTGTGTAATGCAAAACTCTAGGGCTTGCTTTTCATGATATGACATCTTTAAAGTGATGAAAGAAAACAACTGTCAACCTAGAGCTCTATTTCCAATGAAAATACTTTCCAAAAATAAAGAATGCTAAGACAAACAAAAGCTTAAATAATTCATCACCAACAAACCTGCCCTACAGGAAGTTCTTCACACAGAAAGATGACACTAGATAGAAATTTGGATTTACACAAAGAAATAAGGACACTAGGAATAGTAAATATATGAGCAAAACTTTTTTTAATCTCTTTTAAAAACAAATAATTCTTTAAGACAAAAATAATAACAATATATTGTGGGTCTTATAACATATGTAAAGTACCACAAAGGATGTAAAGTGAAAGTGGAAAAAAACTTTCATGAGTTTCTTGCACTAAATATGAATTAATAAAATATTTTTGAAGGTAAACTGTGATAAGTTAAATAAGGGTATGATAGATCTCACTGCAACTGCTGAAAACATAAAACAAAGAGTTATTACCAATAAACTAACAGTAGAGAAAATGTAATAATAGAAAATATCTGATTCAAAAGAAGGTAAGGAAAGGAGAAAGGGGGAGCAAATGATATATAAGGTATATAGAAAACAAATAGAAAGGTGGAAAATTTAAACATAACCATAACAATAATCACATTAAATGTAAATGTTCTAAACATTTGAATTCAATGGCAGAGACTATCTGATTGGACCAAAAAACAAAATCGAACTGTATACTGTTTCCAAGAAACTCACTTCAAATATAAATACTTAGGTTAAGAGTAAAAGGATGTGAAAATATATACAACACAAACATTAAGCTTAAGGAAGCTGAAGTGATTATATTAATATCAGAGAAAGTAAACTTCAGAACAAGAAAGATCATCAGAAATAAAGAGAGACATTTAATACTGATAAAGGAGTCAAAAGCATATAATAACAATATGTGTATAGGTGCATAAAGTCAGTGTTTGAAAATACATGAAGTAAAAACCAATAGAACTTTAAGGGGGAAAAAGATAGATTTAAAAGAAAAAAAGAAATTTTAATAGACCCTTTCTCAGTCATAAACAATACAAGTAGACAAAAAAAGCAGCAAAGATAAAAATGACTGAGAATAAAATATAAATTTTGAGAGCATACATTTGTCCCATAAAAATAATTGGAGAAAACAGATCATTTGAATGACATAGTAGCAGGTTTACTTATAAAATAAAAGACAATCCCTAGAGTTTTGCATTACAGAGATTACATCACCCGCATGTGATAACCCAATCTCCTAGTCCAGGCACATATCAGGGCCTCTGTGTTAGTGAGTGATAAATATATATGTCCACATCCCCCACTTTTTATTGAATCCCTCTCATTTCCTATTGATAACTCTGGACACACACACACACACACACAAAGACATATATATTATATATATATATATATTTCCTTGGGCAAACAATAATTCTCAGGGATAGTGGTTCTTAAACAGAGCAAGCCATATCACACAACAGTTCACAGCATTTCATTTCCCAAGGTCTGGGTTTTATTTTAGCATAAACCCACAGAGGCTTCAGCAAAGGCCCAGGATGTACATCAAACTTCCAACCACTTGATGAAAAGATAAAAGACATAAGCACTTTGCCTTGATTTGGGACAATTCTAAAGAGCTATCCAAACTCCAGGACTCTGCTTGGGGTAGATTATGTCTTCTGTTTTTCCCAAAAGCACTTCCCAATAAACTTCCTATAAGAAAATACCCATCTTATCATTTGTACCTTGGGAAACTGAACTTAACGGGAAATGAGAAAGGTGTAAAGGAATATAGTCAAAGCCACAGAGATCAAACACACCCATGTTTAAGGCACAGGTAGAAGAAAAGAAGATAAAATATATATTGAAAAGGAAAGACAATAAAAGTAAAGAAGAAACTGTAACAAGGAAAAGAGAATTATTAGACTGACAGCCAACTGTTCATTAGGCATTTGGATACTAGAGTCAAGAAAGTTTAAAGCTGAATTTGGACATTTTATCATACAGAAGTGACAAGGTGCCATTCCAAATTAAAATCAGGATGGATCTAGTCACGTTAAACATGCTGAAGTGGTTGGGAGTCTAGTACACCAATGTCCGCAACTAACTTGGAATTACAGTTAAATAAAAAAGATGGCTTTACCTCTTTTATGTTTACATGGATGGAACTGGAAAATATTCTTCTTAGTAAATTATCTCAGGAATGGAAAAAAAAATCCAATGTACTCAATACTACAATCTAATGTACTTCAATACTGTGAGACCAGTTTATAATCTCTCACACTTGCATATGAAAAATGAAACACAACTATATCCTAGGATGAAGGAGGAAAGGGAAGGGAGAGGGTAAAGGAGGGGGATAGGTTGATAGAGGGAAGGGCAGTAGGGGGACCATACCTATGGAGCATATTGCAAGTACAAGTTGGATCTAACAGGTGTAGAACACAAATGTCTTAATGGGCTGTAACTGGGTAAATGAGGTGAAAGCTATGTTGATTAGTAGCATGTAAGCACTCCAATTTTTACAAATAATCAACACATCGAATCCCATAATGGCAAAAATGTATGTATGATCTATGTACAAATGACTTAATAAAAACAAACAAACAAAAAAATAAATAAATAAAATTAGATGTAGCAATTCATTAAAAAAATAAGATGGATTGATGGATGGATAAATAAAATATACTACAACATTAATTGTAGAATTTAAGTGTTAGCTATATGTATATTCACTGTGTAGTTTTCAACTTTTTGTTTAATTGAATATATAGACACACACATATATACATATATGTATGTATGTATATTTCAGACAGAGTCTCACCCTATTGCTTTGAGTAGAGTACTATAGCATCGTAAGTCACAGTAACCTCAAACTCTTGGGCTCAAGAAATCCTCTTGCTTCAGCCTCCTAAAACAGCTGGGACTATAGGCACCTTCTACAATGCCAGGCTAGCTTTTCTGTTTAGTAAAGATGTGGGTCTCACTCTTGCTCGGGCTGGTCTCGAACTTCTGAGCTCAAACAATCCACCTGCCTACGCCTCCCAGAGTATGAGGATTACAGGTATGAGCCACTGCACCTGGCCTATAATTGAAAATATTATAATAAAATTTTGGGAGAGGGTGAAGATACATTGGATTTGACATTGGGTGGTCATTGATGACGTTTCAAGTGTGGTTTTAATGCAGCAGGAAGATGTGTGTAAAGGACAAATTGCACTAGGATTAAGAAGGAGTAGGATGCCAAAAAATGGAAATTGTTGACATCACTAAAAAATAATGGAAAATCAGAAGCTTTATTGCTAAGGTAAAGATACAAATAGGTCTAGAGCTGGGGAAGGATAAAGAGTTAAGAGAGAAGGTTGCATTGTTTATCTTATTGTTTTGTTTGCTTTATTTCATTGTTTTGTTTTAATAGATGAGAAACTTGAGCATATTTATGGAGTCAGTAGAATTTAATTTTCTCAGCTATTTCTAATCTTTAAATCAGAGCTTTTTCTAAAGACAATGCATTGCCAGTGTAGGGGCAAAAGGCAAGACAATTTTCCTGCCTATCACAGGGGTCATGGCCAACATTCCTAAATTAAAAGACAAGTTAGCCATGGAAAAGCATAATAGATTTATTTAATCAAAATTGTATGTTATATAGGAGCCTTTAGAAATGAAGATCCACAGACCCAGGGGAAACACATATTTTTATGCTTAGGTATGATAAAGAATAAATATCTGTAAGGAAAATGGTAGAAGAAAAAGGATGTGATATAATGGTGCTAGACTCAGGGGGACACCTAGCAAGGCCTATTTGTTAAGATTCTTCTTGATCTGCCCATGTAGCATTCCTTCCCACAGATGTTGGGCAGGACACTTGTCACATTAGGATCATTAGGGAAGAAGGGGGAAGGGATGAGGGTGACACTTCTTGGTTTTATGGCTTGCTTTGGACGAGAGGAGTTCTTGTTTCCCACTTTGGGAAAGAAGAAATCTAGTTCTTGTGACCTGCTTTGGCAGGGAAATGAGGGAAGAAGACAGGAGGGCAGGAGAAGGTCTTGTTTCTGAGGCCCTTCTAGTCTCTCTCACTCTCAATTCAAAGAACTAAAATGCCAAAGCACTACACTTTGGGATATCATATTAGTGACATTCTTTATTCAGGAAAGGAAGAAGTTGAAAGAGAGTAGAAAGTAGCAGTTCTGTGTTTAGCTCTAACAAATCTACACTGGGGAAATATCCCCAAGTTAAGCCTGACTATGAAATCAGGACCAATAATGCTACTCCTTAATTCATAAGAATATTTGTGTGTGTGTGTGTAGCTATCCATAGAAAGAACTTTATATGTAGTTTGATAGGCTCAATTTTGAGTCTTTCAGTCTGGTAGGCTTAATTTTAAGCATGGTTTCACACTGCTTAGTCACATGATTTGGGGCAAGATAGTCTTGATACCCCAGTTTTCTCAACTGCTAAGTGGAAGCAATAAGACTACCTCCTTTGCAGCTTTGTTACGAAGATTAAATGGCAGGATGCATGTACAGAACTTAATCAGCTACAGCGCACACGAAATTCTCAGTGAACAGAGACAATTAGATAGTTATAAACTCAGTGCTCCCATTGTCTAACATGAAACCAGAAAGGGACTTTGTGAAGATACATGTGAATGGCTTGATGGAATACTTGGCACTGGAAAATGAAGTACCAAATTGAAAATTGCAGGTACCCAGACAGTATTCTTCTTCTCAGACATAATTATCTAGGGCTGGGTTGTGGCTTCTGCCAAGAAAAATGACTACAAGTTTCTCCCTGTCTGTTCATTCTGAAGGTGTGTCAACTAAAGTATTACCTGCCCAGACTAGTACAGTGACTGAGAAGGGACACCCTGAAGGCAAAAGTATCCTTCTTATCTCCTTCAGTCTCCCCACTCTAATGTGAATCTTTGTTTCGAAGAAGAACGTGTTCTCTGACCCATCCTCCGCCTCCTGCGGGAAACTTACAGCTGACTAGATTCCTTCAAAACAGCGTGTACTTCACAGGCATTTTATATGAAGCCCCCAAATCAGACATGCTTTTACAGCCATGAAGTAGCAAGGAAAGACTTTTATTCTCCAAGACTCCCAGAATATGAACTCCAGATGAGATCAAAGGTAGCTCTTTGGGTGGGAATTGCAAATATGAGACTGGCATCTTCAGCATTATGTTGTTAATACTGTAGGAGCAGATGAAAATCCACATGTAAAAACAAACGCTCCCATTAAAATAAAAGACCCTAGCAGGTTGCCCTCTGTCTATTAGCTCGCCAGTGCTG
The DNA here is from genome assembly GCA_963573935.1 of Arctocebus calabarensis. NCBI lineage: Eukaryota > Metazoa > Chordata > Mammalia > Primates > Lorisidae > Arctocebus > Arctocebus calabarensis. The sequence goes on along the minus strand of CAUYON010210762.1, from coordinate 25,252 downwards.
TTCCCCCCTTCACGCCGCCCCTGAACTTCGCAAGTCTTAGGAACAACAAGATTGGATGTGTTCATTTAAATTCGACTCTTAGAAGGGCAGAATTTGTCATGTAGTGTTTATTAACTGTGCCATATTGTTCCTGGCAATTCAGACGCCTGAAATTGAATGCCCCATTCCCCTTAAAAAATGCCTTCACAGACAGGAGGATTTGGGTTTTCCCCTTTATGGTGAAAAAAAGGAGAAGAGACTAAGCCAGGCTGGGAGAGAAGTGAAATATAATCTACAGACCATGGTTTACAACAAAAAAGGGGCCACTGGCTTGAAAAATACTGAAGTCTTCCTCAATTCCTGGGGAGATTTTACACATATTTCTTCTGACTTAGGTCAAGTCTAATGAAAGACTTTCTAAAGGAGTGGAACTGATTAACTCAAGCTCTTACCCAGACTGATCCAGAACAAAGAATAATGATGCAAAATAACAAGTTGGGATGTACAGACGGAAAGAGGGAGAGTCTTATGGTTTCATGGTACCAATAAGCTTAGGGCTTTTATTTTCAGCTAAAACCTTAACTCTAGTTTAGAATCTCACCAGCTTGCTGGTCCTGCTTAAAGGGAAAGTGTAAACTTGTTACTGGTTAAAATTCCCCCATAACCCCCCCTCAAGTCTGCAAAATCAGACAGTTATTTTCTCTCTGTGTCCTTTCCTCATTCATAATTTTTTATGTTGATCAAACTTACAGAAAAGTTGCAAGCAAAGTTGCTTTATCTGTTACCATCTCTGTGTATAATTTGTTATGTGAGTTGCATACATCATATCCTTTGCCTTCTAAATACAACTGTGTGTACTTCCTAAGAAAAAGCATTCCCTTACATAATCATAGCATAATTACTAAAATAAGTTGCATGAAATTTACAATTGATATAATTTTATTTTTCCATTTGTAGTCCATAATCCAAGTACACTGTTTTTCCCAGAAGCATTCTTTACATAATTTTTTAGTCCAAAATTCAACACAATTTCCTTGAGTTTTCCAGAATAAAAAAAAAAGTTTAATTCAACACAAAATATTACAAATATTTAGTTATCATACATGTTTAGTCTTATCAGACTTGTGTTTAAATAGGGTATCATTAATTCCTTCTTTTCAGAAACCGAGAATCTGACATATCCCGGTATAAGGAAAAGTCTTCTAAAGGAGACCCGATTTTTCCAAGCCCAGGTCTTGATAGTTAGAGTTTATGCTCAATGGCAGCTCTCAAAGCCCAGAATTATTACTCTCCATAGTCACTTTCTGAACGAACCTCTCCTTCCTTCACATTATCCAGCAACCATTTGTCTTAATCAGTCATGGTCTGTTATAGTCACAAAAGTGCTGACCCATAAAAAACAATCTGTTCAGATATCAGACTGTTTTCCTTTCAGACGCCATCAACACCCTTGCTATGTAAAACAACAAATCTGTTTATCTAGCCAGAAGGGAAAGAAGAAGGAAACAAATGCATGGTTACAATCTCAATATTAAAATATTGGGAAATAAAATATTCACTATGGAATAAAATTAAAGTTACTTCCAGATTCCCAGAGTCCGTGTATTCCCCATCTCTTCCTGTTTGTTAAATAGCTTGATGGACAAATACAATGCTTGAATCTTCAGAAAATACTTGGAACCACATACTTTTCCCTATAAATAAAAATGTATATGTAATATTATATTGTCTGCTCTTTCGAATAACAGATGAATCCATATGGCATTCTAGTAAATAATTAGAAGGCAATTATTAGTAGTAAGAGTATATAAGATATAATTCTATAAGGATGTCCATTCTTTTGGGGTGGTTGTTTTTTACTTGTTTGTTTTGTTGTTTTAATCCAGAAAACACATGGTATACAATAAGATCACAGAATTTCAGACTTGACAGAGGCCAGAACATTCAAATAGCTCGATCTCCTCATTTGCAATAGTGACCATGAAATTCAGAGAAGTTAGATGAGTTTCCCAAGGACACACATTCAGCTCATGGAAGAGCTAAGATAAAAACACAGATTTTCCTGACAGAGGACTCAGGAACCTTGCCACTGTGGGGCAGGGGTGCTGTAGAATACAGGCGCAGCCTATGAAAGCCATGGGGAAAACATCGTGTGAACATTAAATCTCATTTTGCAAGTATTAGAAAGCATTTTAAATAAAATGAAAAGCAGGAATAACACCTTTATTCCTCCCAAAGAACATAATTCATACAGTGACTTCCTTGATTGTTTTCTTAAATAAAATTTCTATTTTTAAGTCATATATTTCTTTTCCTTTATTATTATTATTATTATTATTTTGGCCGGGGCTGGGTTTGAACCCACCACCTCTGGCATATGGGGCTGGCGCCCTACTCCTTTGAGCCACAGGTGCCACCTGGTCATATATTTCTTCAGAGATAAAATCTTAAATTTTTAGAGCAATTTATACTAGGTTCCAGGACCCTTAATAGTTTAGAAACCTTAAAAGTGATGCCTAGAAATTCTTCACCACTGCATTGAATTGTTATTTTACTCCACTGAGTCAGACCTGAAAATTCTTCTGTAAAGGTGAGGGTAGGGGGGAGAGAAAGAGAGAGAGAGAGAGAGAGAGAGAACGCAACCTTTCAGCCTATACCCAGCCACCAGATATAGTTTAGAAAACGTGTATAAGTCATCCTAAAGGCAACATACACACCTACAGAGGAATGAATAAACTAGACTTGTTAAATAATGTCTGAAAAAGGATTTCAGTCCTAGAGAAAGATATTACATAAACACGAGTTACAATTTTATTAATACTGATCTACACCCACTTCCGGAGCCAACGAGGCAATTAAGTAAACATTCACTTCCATTGAGTGAACTCTGAATCAAGCCTCTTAGTCCCTGTCCGCTATAATTGAACACTGCTCCTTTGAGTGTTCCTTGACATCCTTCGGCCTCTCATTGTGGTACCTTTGGTACCAGGGCTATAAATAACAAATGTATCCGTGGGTGAGAGCAAGCGGTTTGCAGAGGAGGATAGCTACTGGAGAGAACAAAATTGGCTGAGTCCACTCACTTGCTGGTGAAGCCAAGCCAAAAGACACTCTTGCTGCTTCCCTGCTTCCTCAGGCCCTGAAAGGAGGTGTACATGTTGAGTTCTTAAACTCAAAGACCCAAGTCCCAGCACTACTACTAAATGGGCGATTTTAGAAAAATAACCTCTCTTGGGTAAAATGGCAGCAAAAGTATCTATCCTACAGAGTTGTGATGAGGAATAAATTCTTCGGTCACAAATGCGGCTTCCCTGGATTCCGCGATAGGCTTTTCCCAGGTTTAGCAGAGAGCAGAGGGAGGTGTAAAGGAGCTCGCCCAAAATTACATAATGAGTCAAATAGACGAGATTGTTCCTTGGGTGTTCCTCTTTGCTACATATAGTCTTTGGCTTTCCCTTTGTACTCAAAATGAGACTTTCCTCTTCCTTGTAGAAAACTTCTCTTCAGTGAGTATTTCATCATTAGACTTTTGTTTCTGGAGGGAAAATCATAAATTCTCTGAAAAAAATTTATACCCAGTCCATTAGCCAAACCATAATAGGAGGTTAATGAATTCAATTAAAATACTGATTAAGATTTGCATCTGGGGAAAGGATGGCGTGGAGGAAAGGGGAGGAGTATATATTTCCTTCATACTCTTCACTCTGTGAGACATTTGCCATCCCTGGGATTCAAAGATCCTGGAAGTAATTCACACATGCTGAGTTTCCACAAGCATCTTCACGCTGCCTACAGGGCTCATTGGCTGGAAGCCAACTGGGAAAATTTCAAGTTACTACAGAGCTTGGCAAATGCTGGGAACCTGTGAGCTAGCTGAATATCTATGATTCATACATGTCTACTCAGAAAATGCAAAAATCAAACCACAAAGAGAAATTTGATGTAATATTACCTGATGCTAGCTAGTATCGGTTCCTAACCAACAGTATGGCTATACCTGCCTCGTCAGGAAAAGCTTCAGCGTGTGATGATTGCTTATGGAAATTTGTTTTGACTAAGAAGTGTTCTTTCACATATGTGTTCCCAGAAGCAATGGGATAAATAACCTCAGGAATTTTTCTCCAGGAATCCAGGGCTCAACAGGAAGAACAAAAGTGCTTCTGAGAGTACAAACTTTCGGTTAGACTTGCCCAGACAGCACAGCGATATGTCAAGTCACATCCCAGCCAAATTCACTGATTAGACCTTAGAGGCTGTTGAGTGTTCTCCCTGCAGGATGTGGTCTGGTGACTGGATTTTAGGTCAAAGTTCAGTTCTATCTATGGTTGGTGTCAAGCAGCCAGTGACCTCAGGGAAATCTCTTCAGCATGCCAATCTTCAATTTCACTTTCTACCAATTGTCATTTCTGACCTCTTGGGTCAGATTCTTCCTGTCCTCTCATGTGAGATTCAGGTCAATCTGTCACAAGCCTCCAGCATTGACCACATCCTCCTTGCCAAGGTACTCCTCCCTGGGCCCGTCCCAGCCCTGTTTCACCACTCCAGCTGAGGTAACACCTAGTTACAAAAAAAGTGTCAAACTCTCACCTGTCTGAAAGGAAAATGCCTTTGCTTGTTGGGACACACCTTTTTTCAGACACCTCGAGGCCCAGCAGCCAGGCAAAAGAATCATTGCCACTAAATCCTCGGTGGCCCAATCAAGTAGACTCATGTGTAAGGCACCCTTAAAACAACCTACACACCTAGGGAGGGATGAATAGACTGTACTTTCTAAATCCTTTCTGAAGAAGGATTTCAGTCCTAAGAGAAAGACACTGAGTAATATCCTACTAGGGAATGAATTTTCTATTCAGATGGGTCCTATTTATCCAGATGACAAGATGCTAAGACATGGTGAGCAGAAAGGAGGTATGTTTACACCATGTGGGGAAAGCCTCAAGTCACGAAGGGCACACACACCAATGAAGTTAAAACAGTGAACAATGAATGAGCCCTTTCAGAAAGGCAATTTGTGGAGGTGTCTACCATTTTGTTTAATGAGCATAAATGCCAAGGTAAACAAGATGTGTTTCTCAGCCAGGAAGAGTTCCTACTCTTATGCCATGTTATTCATACTTTGGTTAACTATCAGTATCACCTGACTACTTGATAAAACTAGAGATTCCCATCACCCTCTCTGGCCTCCAGGGGAGGTCCCAGAATGAGGCTTGGGAGACTCTGTGGTCAATAGGTATCTCTGATGATTTGATGATTGGCCAAATTTGGGGAAACACTGATCTAGTGGAACAATTAATCATCTGATGGATAAAAGAATAATTTTCTCCTTGATTGTAAAGAAGGATCTATGCGATTTCTCAGCAAAGTGGAAGACACCAAACTTATCTCCCACATACAATGAATGGCTCAAAGCCCATCTTAAACTTCTAAGAGAACTGACAATTAAGTTCGTGAACTCCTCCTGGAAAAAGTACTACTATGTACCCCATTGCTGCGTATCACTGTGGTCACCAGACAGCCAAAGGGAGTCCTTCAAAGGTGACTAGAGTGACCTTCAGCCATGAAATATGTGCTACTTTATCTAAGATGAGCTCATGAACTTAGTTGACAGACCTCGTATTTTCCTTGGTCCCCAATTCTTAAGACCATACAAAGTATAGAATCAATGAATAATTGTTAAATAACCACACAGATAGATGATTGATTGGTAGATAGAGAAACTGTCCTTCAAATTATTCCATTAAAGATAGTTCACATCCAATTTAGAACCACAACTGCAAAGCAACGTACTTTGATTTACTTCTGTAGCAAACCTTTTGAATCTTTTGAGTATAGTTTCTTGGTGGCCTTAAATCATTTTGGAAAAAATACGGGACATAAATCAGTATATAAACAAACAAACAAACAAACAAAAACCCTCCTGATACTTTCTATCACAACCACCTCCCATAACAAATTTTACTTAATGACTTTCTTTAGAAATGGAAGATTTTATGTTTGCCTTTTAAAGGTAGTGAATAAGTGTTCTCTCTCTAGAAGGCCAAGTAAGAGATGTATTTCTTTCATTTGTTCCCTTAAGCTCTAGCCTTGATTCCTTCCAGAATTAAGCTGATATCATTGCCAGTAATTTTTAAAAAATATTTCCTGATGACTTCTTATTTCCTTCAAAATATCACAATTATATTACAAGGAAATTGTAAGGAAAGCATCCAAACTTAATTCAGGAGAAAAATTGATAATCTGGCACCGTTAACAGTGCAATGCAAGAAACATACTTTGTTTGCATAGAACCTGGGGGTGGGAAAGAGATGTTCGTAGTGTTTAAGAGGTCTGTAATGAATTTATTGAAATCTTTACAATATTCAAAAAGTAAGTGATATCGTGAGCCACATTTTGATGTAGCTTTTAATTGGTTGAATTCATCATTAACATATAAGGCAAAAATAAAACTCTGAAAGTATTCTTAACCAGTATCTATTCTTGCATTTATTGCTGAAGCAAACCATTCATCATTCCTGAGAAATGGGGTCAGTAACATCATTTCATCCTTCTTGGGGCAATTATGAAGCAGCCTTTTCTGGTGCCAAGAGAGATAGCTGTCTCATGAGTTTGATTTTTTTTCCAGTCCCTTGTTGCTCTAATTTTAGGAAAAAATGTGTTTTAGGTCACTTATGTTCATGACAAAATAAGAGAATGTATCAAGGATGGGAGTGAGCTGCCCCGTGGTGCCCTGGGCTCCACCCGCTTGGCTCCTGCATTTGGGGATGCTCGTCTTCTAGACTTCAATAGAAAGAAAATTTAACTGAAGCTGAATCAAATGAGAAATAGACCTCTTGGGTCCCTGTCAACGTTTTTGCTTGGAACACCTACCAGCTCAAAAAGCATTTTGCTCACTTGGATTGCCTAGGTTGCTTTCTCTCTAATTTCACAATGTTCCTCCTCGGAAACTAAACTTGCTTTGGATGTTGTCCAGAGCCATGTCTCGGAGGATCAGCTAGCTGCCAATGAGGAACCAGAAAGCTTAGATACGGTATATTGGGGGAAAACAAATTAGTGTATTTCTACAATATTTGTTTGTGTGTTTGTTTTGTAGAAGAATTAGAGGCTTTAAGGAACAACCTGTAGATGAAAGAGAGCTTTGAAGACTTAAATTGAGCAGTGAGGTATCTCCTTATCAAATTATGTCCATTTTAGTCTGTTTCAGTGGCACGCCCAAGTTGAGCCCATTCATTGCCTGTGCAAACTGATTAAACAATCAGCCTTTGCTAATAAGTTTTCTGACTGTCATTAGCTCCAACCTAGAAAAAGAATATAAATTTCAGGGACCCTTAGCTCTCTGGAGAAAGCACAGCCTAAAAGAAGGAAAAGATTAATGTATATATGTAGTACTAATGTCAGAGTATGGGGATTTGAAAACAATAGCACAATGTAGTATAACACATTCTTCATCTGAACTTTTCCCTGAATATTGGGATTATTGATATTTTGTAAATATAGGAATCTTTCAGGTTTCCTATGAAAGATCTTTTAAAAGAGTTACATCACTCCCTAGTTATGCCTCACCCTTGCTGATGGTAATATTGATGGTTCAAATTGCCAGTAAGAACCAAACATAACTTTGTGAACGTGCTCTAGTGATATGTCTGCTTAGAGCTGAGGCCTTTATTGGTGTCACATCCTGATCGATGATAAACTTCAACTCACAGCCCTCTGAACATTTGTGCTCCCCAGATGCTTCCTCCCTGCCTCTTCCGACTTTACTTCACCCGCTCTTTATTGGTGACTTCGTCCACACTCACCTCACCTTAGTATATGCTGATGATTTATAATTATTTGTCTTCCAAGACCGACATTCCATAATATCAAGTTCCCACTACTTGGCTCACTGCTTAATAAGCTACTGGCTCCCTGCTGTTCTACCTCTGTATTTCCAAGTCTTGTGATGTCCTGTGACTCACGGACTTAGGTGCCATTCCTTTACCGCTCACCATAACCACCTTACCAGACTCACCCCCACCCACATCCCATCAGACACCAAGCCTCATAAATTCCATGCCTGAAATGTCTCTTAAGTTGATCTCTGTCCCTTTGTCTTCAGGGCCGCTGTTCTCTTCCCAACATTCCTCATGTCTTTCCTGGATGATGGCAGTAGTCTCCTATTAGTCCTTATCTCCACTTTGCTCTTGCTCAATCTGCCCTCCCATCCCCACTGCACTGCTGCCAGACTTATCTTCTTCAAAGGAAAACTGAGTATGTGGCTCTGTTCATGTTACTCACGTTTCGGTCTCTCGCAGTCTTTTCAGACTTGTCTCCTACTACTCACTGCCCTGCCTCACAGGTTCCAGCAGAGTGAAACTGCCTCTCAACTCAGCGTGCACAATGCTCTTTCACGTTTTGTCTTCAAACAAGCTTAGATGTGCCTTTTCCTCTAGGTCGTGAACTCATCCTTCATTTAGATCACACTCCTGCTCTGAAGTTAGAGGCAGAGGAGAATCACACCCTCTCTGAACACTTTCACCTTGTCAGGTAACAGTGAACATCCCCCTCCATAGTGTTCTACCATATTGATCCCAATAGGAACCGACCCTTGTATTGTTGAATAAATTTAGGCAACAAAAATTTATTATGTGCCAAGGACTGTTGAGGAGCGGGCAATAAAGTGGTGCGCATAGCTGACGGTGTATCTGCCCTTGAGAAGTTTACATCCAGTGGGAGGCAGATGATCCAACCCGTTACAATTTGATGGTGCCCCTTTGCATGTGTTTAACTTGCTATTTAATTCTTTATATATCCATGTCTTAATTCCCAAATTCAGCTGTAATCGTCTTGTGGATAGCGTCTGCATGTGAGTTTACCTTTGTCTACATTTTATTCCAAGTGACCAGAAAATCTGGCATGGATTTATATGAAACCTTTTTTGTTCAAAATATATTTTGGAGGTAGAAATAGAAGAAGTAAAACTTGAAAAAAAATTTAATGGTATGAATTCAACTTAGAAAAGCCTAAAAATGTGTGAATTCTATTTATTTCTTCAAATTCATTGTTTTCGCGAATTAGAAAAGATGCAAAATGTGATCGTTTTAACAGTTGACTGTGTGGCAAAATGCTCCAGGAGATTTTCATACACATTTTTCCAAAAACTGCAACCTTAATTACTGAGAAACCGGCTTTTGAAAATATGTCTGTGACTCTGTACTGTTGCTGATATGACAAACACGTGTGTACTTCTAAGTACTCTGCCTTGTTATTATCCTATTATATCATTTTCACTATTTAATTTCAACAGTGTTACAAATTAATTTTATGAGAAACCGAATCACACAGTATCCAGTATCTCTTTTTTGTTCTGCAACAGTGAGACAAAGTTACTATGACTAAGTCCAAGGTAAACATAAGTTAGTAATTACTGAAAAAAAGGTGTTTTCTTGAGTGAAGAAATGCCATTTCAACAAAAAGCAGGGCCACCAGTGATACATTTATGGTTCTGCCTTGGGCAAACAAATGAACTAAATGATCTCTTTCCATCATTTTCAGTCCTATGATTCTATCAGCAAAAGACTTCAGAGTCATGTGATAGCATAAGCCAAAACTGCTGGTAATTTCAAAGTCTTTCAACAATTTTCCCAGGAGTTTTATCCTCTCTGAATTGTAAGCTTTATTTCAGAAATACAGGAGGTGAATATGGATAAAGAAAAGAGGTATCCCCCTTGGATCGACTTGGAAGGCCACGTGTGCATGTGCAGGCCGACAGTAGAGGTCACCTCCTGTTAAGTTCTGTTTAGCATTCTTAGCATGACTCAGATCTCACTTAATAATCAAGTTCAGGTTCAGGAAACAGCCAAATTTCAACCAATTTACATTTCTCAGCTTTGGCGGTTCTTGACAAATTTGGTCTACTGTCTTTTGTTTTGCTTTGTTTTTTTATAAAAACCCCAAACAGGTATGTTTTTACTAGACTCTAATTTCGTTCATCTCTTTTTATCTACACAAGCAACATGTGATACAAACAAACAAACAAACAAAAAGCCGACTACTTTTTGGTAAAAAGGGACTTTGACCCTATCTATGTAAGCCAAGCACATTCAAACATAACGTACTTGGGACCTCCCCTCCCCACGCCGAATCTTGGCTTTAATTCATGCTGATTGTCTATATATATACAAGTAGAACAAAAAACAAAAGAAAAGAATCTGAAAGCAAATAATATTATGAAGTCAGAGTTTACTCTTGGCAGTCCAAAACAAAATGTTCAAGATATCTATTCTCTTCTGAAAAATGATTCAGTCAGATGTAGACACAGACATACCCTACATTTCCTAAGGTGCCCAGCTAGTCCTCAGGAAACCCACAGCACCAGAATATTCTGAGAGAACTTTGGACAGTTTTTAGCCAGTTTCTCTGGATCTATGGCAGGCAGAAATTCTTTGTCTATAGAAGCTTTTTATAACTGAACAAGAAGTTTAAAACAAAATATTTGTTTTCTCCTGACTATCCAGTCTTTCCATCAAATTACTAACAAAATGATGTATAATTTATTTGCTATAAAAATATTTCCACAAACCAACATATATGATATAATCCTATGTTGGTATCTACTGGTGTATATGCACACAAAAATAGACTGTCATGCTATAAACCAATACCTTAATGTCGATTATCACAGCAGGGTGAAATTATACACAATTCCTGTGTCCTTCCTTCTATACCACTGTTTTCCTGAAACATTGGAGATAGGATGAATGAAGATTTTTTTTCCCTTATGAATTCAACAATTTTTGAAAAGTCAAACATAAAAACATTTACTAAGTAATTATAAAGAAACAATGAAGCTATTTGTAAATAAAATAGTCAAAATAACTCTGCACTACTGTGGAAATTTGTTCTTTTCTGTCAATATCAATTGCACCTGGAATTCAGAATTTAATATTAAATTACAGAAGTATTCTAAGAACCCATAAGATTCATTCACTTAAATGTTTTTATAAGGGCAGCAAATGAATGAGTAAACCTCACATCCAAATTCAGCATCTCATAACCTTACAGTGACATGACTTTTCACAATGGGAAAGTGCAGCATTGTACAAATCTTAAGCTATAACTCTATCCCAAAAAAGGAGATGAGTCACAAGTCCTACTTTTAAGAAATATAATGGGAATTTTTTTCTTATAATGAATGCTGAAAGGGAAATGTTTTACTTGTCCTGACAACGCTAGCAAGCTATAGCCCAAAAATATGAGCAGACATGGAGCCAAAAGATTTTTTTAAGGCTAGACTAATGCCAGCTGCATTCATAAAGGACCGGAGAGACACCTATTGCAGCACTCTTGAGGTTTATAATGTGATTATTGTTTTATGAGAAGAGAAAGTATCTTGAATCCTGTGACAATGTAATGTTTCCTAGGTGCTGAAGAAAGGGAAAAGCAAGAGGGGGTTGGTATTTGATGAGGTGAAAGTACAGCGGCTGAATGCCTTGTCAAGACATTTACAAAAATCTGAAACTAGTAGATTAACAATTATAGGCCTACACGAAAGAAAAACACAATTAAATTCAAGAAGGGAGGTGGAGGTGAAGGGAGCTTAGTAAGTTCCCACCTATTGGGTATAATGCAGGGGTGTGGGGCACACTTCCTGGGTGAAGTGCCCAACTACAACTTGGACTTCGGATTTTACCTTGCAAACACAAATAATGTAATCTAATCATATGTACCCTCGTGCTAAACTGAAATTTTTAAAAAAATCATCATTCCAGTCAGGATTTTGTGTCTGTGACAATGAAAATGTAGGTAGGCATGAGGAGGAAGAGCACTATGTGTCTGTGGCCTGTCTTCCTGCAGATACCCTGAAGGACAACCAAGTCTTTTCACGAGGAGGACTTTAGGCCAAGCATAGGTTTTTAAAATGCAGCAATGACGTGCCAGCATCTCTCCCTACATCATCAAACTGTCTTTTCTCTATTTTGAGTGCATTTAATATTAATTTATGCTCTGCTTAACTATATGAAACCAGCCAGCCTCAGGGTCCAAAAAGAATGATAATCTGTTGCTTTATCAAGATTATAACTAGTGGTTCAATATCATTCTCCAACAACTCCACACCCACCTCAACCTGGAGTCAGAGCCATAAGCTGAATAGAATTATGAGACATCCAGCCCGTATCTTCTGTGTGAGGCTGGGGTTTGAACTTTTCTGCAGGTCCCTCAAAAGTTGATCTCATCTTCTGACCCCCATTGTCCTGGATGAGCTAGACAGACATCAAGTATGGCTCTCACCGTAACTTTGGTTACTGTGTCCAACATCCAGTCTGATTCTTTCCTTCAAACCCGAAAACATGGAGTTCTTGATTGCATGCGTGGAAGGAACAAAACTTATTTCTTGCTAGCCTCTTCCTTCCAGGATTATACCAATAAGAAAGAACAATTAGAACGGTGTCTGGCAATGTATGGTACACATGTTTTCTATGTGTAAATGGAGCGGCTGAAAATGGTGGAGAAATGCAGGCAGCATCTGGGAAAATCCCTAACCAGGCATGTGTTCCTTACAGCTATATCCCAGGTGTCACACAGACGACCAAGCATCATCTTTCATGGCCCAGTATAAACTTGTACCCTGGGATCTACGCCAAGCATGAGTCCTTTGGGCCTGCCTAGTTGGAACTTGCAAGATGTGCCTTCCCAACCCCTGCCCCCATGCTCCCCCCACCCAACATACCCACACGTGCACACAGTCACATGCCCCCTCACAGCCCATCCCATGTATAATCTCACCAATCATAAGGGAAACATTTCATTTTTCATTCTGAAACATCATATACGGCACGCTATTTTGTAACCTCTGGATTATTGTGCGGAAGAGCAGTGTCATGCAGTTGATACATTTGACTCATTTCCTATAGTAACAGAGCCACAAGGTTAACTCTTTTTAGAAAGAGTATGCTAGTTTCCACCTTCTCCAGAAGGCTGTGGGTGGAATAGGCTTTGAGCCTGAACCCCTGGAACAAGAAAAAAGAATTATTCAATGAAGTAATTATGTGGTGTATTTGACAGCAGGATTTTTCTTTTCTACACTGTCTGAATTTTTAAAAACTGGAAGATTCGGAAGAAATCGTTTGTTTTGTGTCTTTTGGAATCTGTTGCTGCCTTCCTGTTCCTGGCTGTTGCGTGGACTTGTTCAGTTACTCAGACCCCTTTAGACTGAGAAACTCATTTTTCAGCTGCCGTGAGTGTTCGCGGATGTTATTTACAACTAAATCATCTCCAGCAATTGTCTTCAGCTGAAGGGGAATGCTTCACCAGAGGTGATGACCCCTCCCTGGTGCTGACCTGCCTCCCGTGACTGATCAATGTCGGGGTAGAAAGACCCAGACCCCTTGACTCTATTGGAACAACTCGACTGGAATCTGGAGGGCCATCCAGCTGTGGAACTCCACATGACATCATTCAAAAGTCCTCCCCCAGTTACATTACAATGCAACTTCATCCTCTGACCACGTGCTTCCCTCACCTGTCATAGATGATCCTGAGATTATACCCAGGTGCACCCATGAGCATGTCTCTTTCTTAGAGCTTTCCCCCTGGATAACAGTAACCAAAACTAAGATAGTTTCCAGATGTTGCCCTGAGAACCAGAGTCTAATGAGATTACGGAGTAGGATCGCTCACCAATTGGCCAGCAGTGCAGACCAGTGGTAGGTGAGGCAGTGATTGCCCTCAGCATTCCATGCAACTGTGAAAACCTTCACAGTGGTGAAAGGAGCTGCTACATAATTTGTGTGGCCCCCTACAAAATTAAAATGTGGGTGCCTTTGTTCAAAAAAACCAAAAAAAAAAAAAAAAACAGGGAAAGAAGTTCTGCCAATAGTTTAAAGTATAAAGCTTTTTCCTTTCTTCTGCAGCCTATAGAGATCTCATGAAGTTTTTATTTGCTTTTGCTATCTTTTTTTAGAGACAGGGTCTCACTATGTTGCCCAGCCTGGAGTGCAGTGGCTATTCATAGGTGCAATCCCCCTACTGATTAGCACAGGAGTTTTGACCCCTCCTTTAGCTCCCGGGAGGTTACCATATTGATGCCAAACTTAGTGTGTACACCCAATCTGCACAGTGCACTCCAGCCCAGAACTCCTGGAGTCAAGCCATCCTCCTGTCTCAGCCTCCCGAGTACCTGGGAGTACAGGTACATGCCACCACATCTGGCTGCTTTTGCTATTTTTAACTTTTAAAATTTGTAATTATCAGCAGGAGTCTTACAACTCATCTTCATATTGTGCAATATCAGTTTTAAATGCAAATACGAGATTATTTAATTCATGCACAGTCACCGTGCTATGGCCTGAATGGTTATATCCCTCAACATTCTTATACTGAAATCCTCACTCCCAGGGAGAGGGGGCCTTTGGGAGGTGATCATGCCATGAGCTTGGAGACCAATGAATGGGATTTATGTCCTTATAAAAGAAGCCCAAGAAAGACACCTCACCCTTCCTATGATGTAAAGACCAACGAGAAGCCACCAACTGTGAAATGGAAAGCCAGCCCTCACCAGACACTCCATCTGTTGGCACCTCTACCTTGGACTTCCTAAACTCCAGAACACATAAATAAAGTCTGTTGTTTATAGCCACAAGGTCTATACTTGTTTTTTGTTATAGCAGCCCAAACAGACCAATACACACTGAACTCACACAATTCCTATTTCATTTCATTCTTAGCAGAACAGTGGAAACATTGCCCAAAACTAACTCACCTGTTTTCATTTCATTTCTAAATACAGCAGCATATTTTATATCCCTTTCTTTGGTTTACTGAAGTATAAGGAAGGATTGGTAGGAAAAGACACTATGTCCTGTCTTTCTCTTGATTTCCATTATCACTTTCAGTAAGTGGTTGGCTAATACAAAAAAGTAACCCAAGTAAGAAATTATACGATACCATTCCTCACCCTTTCATGTTTATGTCATTTATTTCTTTCTACATTCAAAGCAGTTCATGTTCAAAAAGAAACCATGGCCTTTCAGGGAGTCAGTGCTAACCGTTTACTCAGTTGCAAACTTCCAATGCTTATCTTTTACTTGCTTTGTGACTCCTTGAATCCCCGGGCATGCTGGGAGAATGCTTTGTTCATAGGCATTGCAAATGCTTTAAACTCACGGAATGGCAAAGGATGATGGACACACATATTCACATATCTCATTGCCCTGTTCATGCCCATCTCCGTTGTCCCATCAGGCTTCTCTTACAAAGCGTGGTTGAAAGATAAAAAAGTATGAAGAACGTCAAGATGGTAACAGGATAGCATTAAACCAGGTTTGACACTCCTCTGAGCACAGGCCTCTGGGACCCTTGAAGTCAACATTGCGCATTGCGGAAATGTGTTGGGACATGGAAAGAAGGAAATGGCCTAGCAGATACGATATTTCAGAGATTTATGATATTTGAGAGATTCATGAAAAAGAATAATTATATAAACTATGAAATTGAATAGCTGTTGCTGGAGCTATCAATGCACTGGGGAAAGAAAATGAAAGGCTAAAAGTGAGTCATCATCAATATAACTGAGACTCTTTTGGCATATAAAGAGATACTCATGTTTTGCAGCTAAAGGGCAGAAAAGGCTGAGGGTCAGACTCCGTACCCAATGACTCAGTAGCTCAGCTTCAAGGAAGCTGAGTTCTCAGCCTCTCTGCCAAAGTGGAGGTCCTGGAAGAGTAGAATCCTGAAAACTGGGACAAAGATATCTGAGATAATTCAGTCAAAAATCTTGAAATCCCAGAGTTCAGCCAACTAACTTTATAAAAGGCCAACGAGTGAATTACTTAGCTTTCGGGAGCCATACGGAGCTATCAGGACTACTTACTCCTGACATTGTAGTATCAAGCCGACATGGACAGTAACTGAATTATTGTTAACACAGGTTGTGACTGGGTTATAGTAAAACTTTGTTTACAAAAAAAAAAAAATCCCAGATTTGGCCTACAGGCCATAGCTCTTTCAGATAAATCAAATCAGAAGTGTAAGACCAAAGTGGAGCATCAGAGATCAGGTGTAAGCAGAGCCAGAAAGCCCAAGTAAGCTTTGTGAACCAACAGCTGGGCTCCATGCTGTCTGCAACTGCTGCCCCACGCCTCTCCCTCACCTCAAGCCTTTGGCCCCACTGGGAGTAATGATCTCCTTCTATATGATCTTGATAAAGGAAGAAAAGTGAATTCTCTTTACAGATGATTGAGCTTAGTATGTGCTACAAGCCAATATTAGCTCATTGCAATGCTACTATGAATAACCCTATTCAAGGTGAGGGGTGGTACTTCAAAAGGACACAATTTCAGGCAGTGCTGGTCATCTACTTTGTGTAGGCAAAGAACTAGCCCAAGGTGAGAGCATATGAAGAATCTTGGCCTAAGAAGTGCAGGTGGCAGGAAAGAGGTTCTGAACACTCAAGTGCTTACAAGGAGAAAGAATGGAAAGTGAGGGCAGTGCCTGTGGCTCAAAGGAGTAGGGCACTGGCCCCATATACCAAAGGTGGCAGGTTCAAACCCAGCCCCAGCCAAAAACTGTAAAAAAAAAAAAAAAAAAAGAATGGAAGGCTACGTTCAAGAAAGCCTGAGGAAGAGGCCTGTGAATAGACCCAGAATCTCAGAGCCCATGATCCTGGGGACCATGTCTTTGTCCTTAAATTTCTTCAGGAAACCTTTCTCATTCCCACGAGTATGCCAGACATGGTGGTCAGTGATGAGATTACAAAGGTAGATTAGACTAGGTTTGCAACCTCGTGGAGCTCACTGTCTAATGAGGAAAACAAACATGTGAACAACTGATCTGAATGCAACGGTATCATTGACACTCTAGAGTAAAGAAGAAAGTCCCAGGAACACACACAGAGAAAGGAGTGAGAGAAGAAAAAGCCATGGCAGAACATTGGAAAAACTCATGATAGAACATTTGAAGTTTTAACACTTCAAATATAATGTTTGTAAGGAAAGAAAGGGTATATCTCTGCTTCCCACTGACATTAATCACTTTCCTAATTTTGGCTTTCTATTCAATAACTATTCTCTACTTTTCCCTTACTAACAAAAATCAAAATTCAGGGTGGCTACATTACCACTTTAAGATACTCTCCCAACTCTCTCGCAGGTAGATACAGTCAGGTGACCTAGTTTTTACCAATGAGATAAAAAAGCAACTCTTACAGCGTGATTCTAGAAAGCTTTTTTAAGGTTATTATTATTGTTATTAAAATGGGACAAAGTAAACCAACCTATGCCTTTTGTTTTTTGCTTTTTGTCTTTAGCCTAAAATTTGAACATGATGCCTGAAAGTAGTTATGAAAGCCATGTATTGGATGGCAGAATAGGAAAAAAAATTGGTTCTTTGATGATATTCTTGAATGGTGACACTGGGTGCTTACCTCTGTACTTCCTGCTAAGCCTGAAAATTCAACCCATTTTGTTAACCACTGTGGATCAAGTATAGTTGAAAAAGTTGAAAAAGTTTTAACCAATAAAAAGTTGAAGAAGTTTTAACCAATAAACTATGCAAAGGGTCAACAAAGAGATCCACCACACTGATTTTTTTTTAGTTTGCTTTTCTTCTAGGAACGCCATGAATCCCATTGGCCTTTCTTAAAGTGACATCAGTTGTGTATATTTTTATGCCACCTTTCCATGCATGAGAAACCCTGAGATTTCAAGCTGAGACAACACTTTATAACAGAAGCCTAAATGCTCTGACATTATAACCAACAAGGTGAAAAATAAGGTCTCTGTTTCAGGTTCACTGATACTCTACGGGTAATTCATAACTTTTCATTAACATCATCAAACTAGATTGACAATTTTGTTTCTTGTGGTTAAAATGTGGTAGCATGGGCCAAAATCCTTACGCTTTAACACTCTCATTCCTTTTAACAAACCTCTAACCCCTGAAAAGAATATTATTTTCATCTCTGGGTCTACATGATTATATGGGAAATGGTGTCAGAAATCAAATCTTTAACATCGATGTGCACAAAGAAATAGTCTATTATAGAATCTACTTTCATAATTTTTCTTACTATAATTAATCCCAACAATAACCAGAAATATGAGGAAGGTAAGAAGCCAATACTATTGAAAGTAGCACTATGGAAAAAATTGGGAACATTTGGAGCCCAAGAAGAGAGAGCAAATTTGGTAGCAGAAAAGCCTTCCTACGGGCTCTAATCTCATTGTGAGAGATGCCCTTCGCCTACGACAGTCTCCTCTTCTGCACATGGAAATCATCTCATGCCTCACAGACTCAGCTAGCTTTGATATCTTGGAGATTAAAAACATTAAATCAGGGTTCAGCGCCTGTGGCTCAACGGGCTAAGGCGCCAACCACGTACACCTGAGCTGGCGGGTTCGAATCCAGCCAGGGCCCGCCAAACAACAATGACGGCTGCAACCAAAAAATGGCCGGGCGTTGTGGCGGACGCCTGTAGTCCCAGCTACTTGGGAGGCAGAGGCAGGAGACTTGCTTGAGCCCAGGAATTGGAGGTTGCTATGAGCTGTGATGCCACGGCACTCTGTCTAAGGTGACAGCTTGAGGCTCTGTCACAAAAAAAAAAAAAAAAAAAAAAAAAACATTAAATCAGGCCAGGTGCAGTGGCTCACAGCTGTAATCCTAACACTCTGGGAAGCCAAGCTGGGAGGATCGCTTGAGCTCAGGAGTTCAACCCCAACCTGAACAAGGGTGAGACCCCCAACTCTACTAAAAATAGAAAAATTAGCCGAATGTTGTAATAGAAACCTGTAGTCCCAGCTACTAGGAAGGCTGAGGCAGGAGAATCACCTGAGGCCCGGAGTTTGGAATTGCTGTGAGCTATCATCATGCCACTAGACTCTACCCAGGGAAACAGAGCAAGACTCTGTCTAGGAAGGAAGGAAGGAAGGAAGGAAGGAAGGAAGGAAGGAAGGAAGGAAGGAAGGAAGGAAGGAAGGAAGGAAGGAAGGAGAAAGGAAAAGAAGGAGGGAAGGAAGGAAGAAAGACAGACAAACCTTAACTCTCAAAAGGGTCAGATGCATGTGCACACACGTGTGCATATATACACACATGTACACACACAGCGATAGTATCACTGGCCTTGACATGGAAGACACAAGTTGAAAGAGGAGTACACTTGGTCTTATTTTTTGCAAACTATTAAAAGAAGTTGAATAAAATGGCTATGAACAGCAACTGAGATTTTGTAATACACTTTGGGTCAGCTATGAAACATTCCATGAATTTAAAGGGAAGCTATAGTTCTGAAAACAGCAGACAGCACAGCAAAGAAATTCTTCCACTGCCTAGGAGTTTGGAAAAACATCTTGACTTTCTTTCAGATACACCTGAGTCTTCTGGGGCAACAAATGGTAAATCACAGCTCTATCAACAAGCACCAACTTGATATTTTCAAAACTTGTTTTTTTTCTTCTTCATCTTCTTCTTCTCAGACAGGTTTTTTAAAGCCTTAGCAGGATGGCTAGACTAGGTAATCCGTACAGGCAGCTGCTGCAACGTGATCTTTTCTAACATTTTAACATAGAGCTGTGAACTTTTCTGGCTTTAGGGTATTCTGGGAACATTTAGAGTGCTGTTAGGATCTGTCTGATCTGCCTCACAGGAGAGTGAGCACTGAAAAGAGTCACCCATGTATCAAACTATGCTGGAAATGCAAAGTGGCTGAGGTAGAAATGATCTTTAAATACTAATCCTCTATACTTAAAAAACCCTCAGTCTATTTCCTTATTTTTAAATTCCTTAAGTTTAATGGCATTCTATTTTCTAGATCTCGGGGTATTTATAAATGTACTGCGTTTTAGCACCTTAGCGAATAGGACTGGGTGGGTGTTCACCAGTGTGCTGTAGATGGTAAGTTCCCAAGCTTCGACATTCAGCCACCTGGGTTCCAGCCACAACACTGCCACTTACTGGCTGAAAGCACCTGAGCAAATCACCTGATCTCTACATCTCAATGTCATCATGGGTGAAACCTGGGTATCATTTTGTCTAATTGATAGAGCTAGTGCCTGGATTAAAAGAAAAAACAACATGGAAACTGGTTAGTATAGGGCATAGAGTAGTCATCATTAAATATTTATTCAGTTCCTGAAATCAAAATAATCATTAGCACCAATCTTAGAGACCACCTGTGTTAGACATTGCAGTTGTTATTATTTGGACAGTTGGAAGAGATGGAAAGAATTTGAACTGAGGCATTTCATATATACCTTTCTAAGATGTGCAGTAAAAATTTGACCATCTTGCAAATGTGGCTCAATGTTACATAAAGGATCAAGGCTCTTTACTTTAATAAGAAGTGTATTCCCCCAAAAACGTAGAGATGAATTTTCCCTAATTATAAATAGGGCGATGTTGAATATCCTCTCTACAATTGACTAAAAGCTATGAATATGTGCCCCTAAACAAGAGCTGTGGTTATGGGAACAATGGTTGGTGTCACTTAAAATAGAGTTCTTCTTGCTTTTCCCTTTAGTTGGGGGCTTGCTGGGGTGGATAGAGTGTCTGGGGACCAGATCTGGGGCAGAATCTCTTCCCAAAACAGTAGGAAACACTAATTACTGACAGGCCAAAGACATGGGAATTTTCTTTTTTTTTTTTTTTTGAGACAGAGCCTCAAGCTGTCACGCTGGGTAGAGTGCTGTGGCATCACAGCTCACGGCAACCTCCAATTCCTGGGCTCAGGCGAGTCTCCTGCCTCCGCCTCCCAAGTAGCTGGGACTACAGCCGCCTGCCACAACGCCCGGCCATTTTTTGGTTGCAGCCATCATTGTTGTTTGGCAGGTCCAGGCTGGATTCGAACCCACGAGCTCAGGTGTACATGGCTGGCACCTTAGCCCGCTGAGCCACAGGCGCCAAGCCGACATGGGAATTTTCACACACAAATATTGTGAGCATTTTTTAAAAATCAACAATTATGCAAGAATTTTGCTGGCTTAAGACAGACCAGGATAACAGTAGTTAAATCCTTGTGTTGGATCTTCACTGATTAGCTAGAGGAAGCAAGAGTTGGGTTTTGAGGTGGACTTTGTGCTGGACGAAGGCTGTTGTCAATAGCTCAGAGCTGCATCCTCTTAGAATTGCCCGCACATGAAAGAAGCTGCCTCACTGTGGGTTGAACCCTCTTCTTAGCCTGTATTCAATGCTTGCTCAAAGCAGAGCCCCTTTCCTCAGGGCACTCCCAGTTTCAGAGCTGTGCTTGGCTTGGCCGAGGCCTTTGCTGCCATGTACTAAAATTCATCTCCTCCCTCTTCCCAGGCCTGCATTCTCTATTTCTCTACAGATAATGTTGCTGAGAGCACTCCTAATAAGTCACCTGCATATCTCTATCTCAGAATCTGTTTTCAGGGAACTCCATATTACATAATTCTTACTAATCTTTGCCATCTGATCCCTCACTCAAAGCCCCTGCGTCAAATTCTTTGTAGGCTGACACAGTCATGTCTCTCCAAGGACCAACTTCATTCTACCCAATGATGAAGTGTATTTCAACCTCCTCGATTCCCAGCACATATTCCTGCCTCCTAGTAAAGTTTCCCTTTACAACGTATAGCTTCTTCCCCACCCCAGCAATGGTGAGAAGGATTTTCCAACATTTCAATCAGCTCCAAGAAAAAGCTTGCTGAGTGCCTGTGTTCGAAGCACCCCAGGCACACTTGGCAAACTCTACATCTGCCTTGCCTCTAGCTTCCTGCACCAGGCAGGCACACCCACTCCTCCAGGACCCAGTGGCAGAGAGAGGCAACATGCAGGTGCCCTGAGGTTGTTTGCAGCCATTTTCCTAGAACTACATTGACACTAGTTCCCAAACACCCCGCTCTGGCCCCAAGCCCACCTATTGCTCTTACTACCAGCAGGAGCCAGCCTCTAGCCCCTGGGTATGCACTGGGATAAAGACTTTACCAGATGGACTTGGTTTGGCTTGGCTTGTTTCTCCAAAGACTGCAAATTGCCTTTCAGAGGAATTCCATCCTCCTTCATCACCCTTTAGGGAACCAATCCCAACCCAACTGTGTGGCTGACATCTTAAAAAGGTAAGTTTGGACACAATTTTAAGGCATTCATAAATGTTATCTTAATTTTGCATATAGTCCTTGTCATAACTTTGCTAGGCCAGCATAACTACATTTGCCAGCTGGGAAAAGTTGGCTTCATGGAGGAAAGAGAGTTGCCCCATCTATTTGTGGAGCCAATGCCTGTGTGATTTTCATTTGGCCACTGTGCTTTTCCTACATCAAGGGCCAAAGATGAGGAAGGTACAGGAGGCCAGACATTGGCCTTTGCCCAAGAGGACTGGCTGAAGGAGTAATTCATCAATCTGGCCTCTGGCATCAGTAGGTCTGCAGCCAGCTGAGAAGCATGCCAGGGGTGGGGGGGCAAACCAGCAACCAGCTATTAGAGTGAGGGTCCAAGGTTGGGGCACCTCCTTCACCGGCACAAAGCTGAAGGACTCAGCAGGGGGGAGGTTCATGAGATAAAGCAAAGGAGCAGGATCCAGTGACCATTTATTTACTACTTAAACTTTGGCCACCTCAAAAATCAGGTCTTGACATGAATAATTTCAAATTTTCAGGAAAGCTTTGTTTTGGAAGCCTTGTCCCCTGGAACACAAAAGAAACCTCCCTCACTGCTCCCTAATTTGTCTGATGGTGCTTCCTCAAGACTTTCAGGAGTGTCATGCAACTCTTCTCCTGCTTGCTGTTTCCACCCTTATTGGAAGTTACATGCAGATTCTGCATTTGTTTGGGGCTCAGTTCTCAGACCTATCTTCTTGTGGACATCTGTCCAGGAATTTGGGGGCTCCCATTGTCTTTTTTAGCAGCTAAAACTGTCTTGAATGGAGCCTCCATATGTTTTCAAAATGGACCAGGCCTCAGTTGGCACAACATGGTGGGCAAGCTTGGCACTCAACTGCTGGGAAAGCCAAAGGAGCCAGTTTCAGGATGGATTGGTAGAAATCACTGCAAAAGTCACACTATGTGTTATCCTGCCCAGAGTTTTCATTCTGGGCCTTCCACAGTGAGGCGAATGGTGGATAAGCAATTGTTTCTTGGGATTTGGGCATTGGCCTTATCTGGGTGGCTTGATCTAGTGTCTCTTTTTCCTCCAGCAAGAGGTTCTGTTCAGCCCTAGTCCAAAGGCACCCTGCCCTTTCCCCTGCCAACCTTCAGGCAAAGAAAAAAGCAAGAAAATTTTCACTAACTGGGCTACACCAAGATCGGTTCTCATACTCAAGATTCTTATCTACGAAAACATGCCCACAGATGTTGGTCAAACTTAGGCAGATACTCAAGCTTTCCCTATCTATATTTAAGTAAAATTTATCACTACTCCTTGGGAGATGCCACCCCTTATTAAAATAAAGAGTCTTTCATCTCAGCAACTTCTCTAGGTCACATACTAGAAATTTGGCTCTTATATTCAAATGCCACCTAGAAATGAACAGGCAAATTCAGTTTCTGAGAGGGCAAGTCTCATATTCATTATGCACGAGGATTATTGGGTTACATTTAGATTATTATTTTCCAACCAATATTTTTTCTATCTTTTGACACCATATGTTTATCCTACCAGAATAGACAACAGAATGAAAATCGTATTATAAAATCTTTCTAAATGAGGAAAGAGGACAATCACTTTTTAGAGATAATTTCCAACATAAACGTGGTTGCTGAAAAATATCACACTAAAGTCACAACAACTAAATTGCTCTCAGTTGAACTGAACCAAATAGCCTGTTTCCTTTCTTCTATATTAATATTTGCTAAAGTTCATTTAGAATATACCACATATCAACCATTGTTCTAAATGCCTATACCTTGTTTGATCATCATAACAAGAGATAAAGTAGATATAATATTATTATCCCCATTTTATAATAATATGATGAAACTGAGACACAGAGAATTTAAGCAACTTTCCCACACATGCTCAGAACATACATCTCAAATCTTAGTTAAGAATTTGTGACTTAAAAATATTTACATATTACAAATATTTATCTCAGGGACTATAAAAGTTTGTATAGACAACTTGCCAGAAAAAAAAGGACAAATAAAAGGGGACAGACATCAACAGCATAGGATGTAAAGAAAGGTACTTTCTAGCCACTTGCATTTACTAGCTGCTCAATAAATATTTGCTGATCAGAAATGTGTCTTTGTGTCTTGGAAGGTAGAAGTCAGAGTGCCCTGGCTTCTGTCTGCCACAGATTAACAGCATGCCTTAGTTGATCTATTTCACTCCTTTAGTCTGTCCTACTTATTTTTTTAAATTCATCGGAGGAAATTGGGAATTAATCCCTACCCTACCTATAACAGCCACGATATCAATTAGGATGCTTTGTGCTACAAGTAAAATACTCAACCATCAGTAATAAAATAAATAAAACATTTTACTCTCTGATACCATAAGAATTCTGGAAGTGGCATTTCCAGATTAGTTCAGTACCTCAGCCATGATCTTCTTCCAATTCCACATTCCACTAGTCTCAGCGAATTGGGCTTTTGTCCATAGGCCTGTCACCTCTTGTTCATGAGATGACTGCTTCACATAATGGTGTGAGATACCACGTCCTCACATAAACTAGGAAAAAGGGACAAGAGGGCTGAAGAAGAAGCTTCTTCCATTGGGGCTTTTTGGGAACCCTAAGCAGTCTTCATCTTACATGTGATTTGTGAGAACTGGGTCACACAGGCAAGGTAGACTAATCACTGGCTAAGGAGAAGAGGATTTGCAGAATGGGCTTACGTCTCACCTGAAGTATGTCTTATCTGTCCTCCCATAGAAGCGATGATGTAAGGCTCAGATAGAGAAGTTAGCGGGAGACTCAAACCTTGGCCCTTATGATTCCAAAGCTGCTCTAGTAGTTACTGTTTGCTCAGAGGTTAGAGAGATTCCTTTAGAAATATTTTTCAATTAATTACAAGAAAATGTTAAAGTTTGGCTAAGACATGAAAACTAAAAATATCACTTTAAAGGACATATGAAGTCAAATAAAGAATTTAAAAATGTCATCCTTAAGTGAGTTACTTGATTCTTACACCCCTCACCCAGACTGATGGTATTAATGGACGAGGGCATCAGAAATTAGGGGGATGGGCGGCTCCTGTGGCTCAGTGAGTAGGGCGCCAGCCCCATATACTGAAGGTGGCGGGTTCAAGCCCGGCCTCGGCCGAACTGCAAAACAAAAAAATAGCCGGGCGCTGTGGCGGGCGCCTGTAGTCCCAACTACTCGGGAGGCTGAGGCAAGAGAATTGCT
>CAUYON010210754.1:0-13094 GCA_963573935.1 Arctocebus calabarensis | reverse complement strand
ACTGTTACAGATAGCCTTCATGGCATTTTCTTGATCACTATATAAAGACATTGATACTCTACATTTAATAAGTTTCCCCAGTACCCTGCTAAGATGCACCGTAGGTGTGATCCCACCAATTGCCCTCCCTCCACCCATATCATGTGTCTTCTTTAGAGAAAGTTCTATTCATGTCTCTTGCCCAGTGATATTTGGGCTTGTGAGTCTTTTTTTGTTGATTAACTTGAGTTCTCTATAGATCCTAGTTATCCATCTTTTGTCTGATTCATAATATGCAATATCTTTTCCCATTCTGAAGGTCATCTGTTTACTTTGATTGTTGTCTCCTTAGCTGTACATAGCTTTTCAGTTTAATTAAGTACCATTTGTTTATTTTTCTTTTTTTGCCATTGCCACAGAAATATTCTTCGTAAAATCTTTCTCCAGGACGATATCTTCAAGTATTTGTTCCACACTGTTTTCAAAGATTTTTATTGTTTCATGCCTAAGATTTAAATCTTTTGTGCATTTTGAGACAATTTTTTATAAGTGCTGAGAGGTGCTGGTCCAGTTTTAGTCTTTTACATGTGGTTATCCAGTTATCCCAACACCATTTATTGAATAGGAGTTCTTTTCCCTAGTGTATGTTCCTGCTTGGTTTATGAAACACTAGGTGGCTGTAAGATGTTAGTTTCATCTCATGGTATTCTATTTGTTTCTAAATGTCAATGTCTCTTCTTCTTTTATGCCAATACCATGCTGTTTAGATCAATTGATTCTAAATGTCAATGTCTCTTTTCTTCTTGGTTTATGAAACACCGGGTGGCTGTAAGATGTTAGTTTCATCTCATGGTATTCTATTTGCTTCTAAATGTCAAGGTCTCTTCTTCTTTTATGCCAAACCATGCTGTTTTGATCACTGTAGCTTTGTATTATAGCCTAACGTCTGCTGGGGTGATGCCCCTGGCTTTTTATTTTATTAATAAGAATTGCCTTGGCTATTCAGAGTTTTTTCTGGTTCCATAAAAAATGAATTTTTTTTCAACTATTGAAAGTATGATGATGGTATTTAAATGGGGATTCCATTGAATCTGGAGATTGCTTTGGGTAGTATAGATATTTTAACAATGTTTAGTCTTCCTAGCCATGAGCATGGTATGTTCTTCCATTTGTTAATATCTGCTATTTCTTGTCTTAGGGTTTTGTAGTTTTCTTTGTAGAGGTACTTCACCCCTTTTGTCAGGTACATTTCTAGGCATTTCACTTTTTTTGGAACTACTATGAAGGAAATTGTGTTCTTGATTAGCTTCTCAAATTGATTTTATATGCTGAGACATTACTGTATTTTTTGATCACTTCCAGGCTTCTTGTGGTTCCATCTTTGGGGTTCCCTAAGTATAAGATCATATCATCTACAAAGAGGGAGATTTGACCTCCTCTGCACTCATTTGGATGCCCTTTATTCCTTCTCTGGCCTGCTTATATTGGCTATTACTTCTAGCACTATAATAGTAGTGGTGATAGAGGACAACCTTGTCTGGTTCCAGTTCTATGTGGAAAAGCTTTCCGTTTTACTCCACTCAGTATAATATGAGCTATGGGTTTGTCTCAGATGACTTCAGTCAGTTTAATAAATGTGCTGTCTATGCCTATATTCTTCAGTGTTCTAATTAGAAAAGGATGCCAAATTTTATTGAATGCTTTTTCTGCATCTATTGAGAGGTTCATATAGTCTTTGTATTTGCTTCTGTTGATATGGTGAATTATATCCATGCATATGTTAAACAAGCCCTGGGATGAAACCTACTTGACCTAAATGGATGATTTTTTTTAATGTGTAGCTATAATCTATTGGTTAGTATTTTTTTGAGAATTTTTGCCTTGATATTCATTAGTGAAATTGATCTGCAATTCTTTCTAGTTGGGTCTTTTCCTGGTTTTGGTCTCAGGGTGATGTTTGCTTCATAGAACACGTTGGGGAAAGATTCCTTCTTTCTCCATTTTTTGGAATAATCTCTGCAGCATGGGTATAAGCGCTTCTTTGAAGATTTGATAGAATTTTGGTGTGAGGCCATCTGGACCAGGGCATTGGTTTTTTTTTGTTGTTGTTTTTGTTGGGAGATTTTTTATTATTTCTTCAATCTCTGTTCTTCAAATTGGTCTATTCAAGAGATCTATGTCTTTTTAGTTAAGTCTAGAAAGAGGGTGTGATTCCAGGTACTGATCCATTTCCTCCAAATTGTCAAATATTTGCACATAGAGTTTCTTGTGGCATCTATTGTTATTTGCTCTTAATCCTTTCTGACTGACATTATTAGAGATTTTACTTTTATTTTCTAGTCAATCTGGCCCAAGTCTTATTGGTTATATTTATTTTTTTGACTTGGCGCTCATAGCACTGTGGTTATGGTGCCAATCACATACACTGAAGGTGGTGGGTTTGAACCCAGTCCAGGTCAGCTAAACAACAATGAGAACTGCAACAAAAAAATAGCTGGGCATTGTGGCGGGCACCTGTAGTCCCAGCTACTTGGGACGCTGAGGCAGAGAATCACTATAGCTCAGGAGTTGGAGTTTGCTGTGAGCTGTGACGCCATGGCACTCTACTGAGGGTGACATAGTGAGACTCTGTCTCAAAATAAAATAAAATAAAATAAAAAAATGAAAAACCAACTTTTTGTTTTATTAATTTTTTTGAATGATCCTTTTGTTTTCAATTTCATTAATCTCTGATTTAATTTTGATTATTTCTTTTTTTCTGCTGGGTTTGGGATTAGATTGTTCTTCTTTTTCCAATTCCTTAAGATGGCTTGTGAATTTGTTGATGCTATCTCTTTCTGTTTTTCATATGTAAGCATCTAATGCTATAAATTTCCCTCTTCCCCAGAAGACTGCTTTTCTGTATCTCACAGATTTTGGTAACTTGTGTCTTCGTTGTTGTTATCTTTGAAGAATTTAACAATTTCCTCTTTTATCTCTTCCTGAACCCAGTTTTCATTCAGCATCAAGTTGTTTAGTTTTGGGTGGTGCCTGCGGCTCAAAGGAGTAGGATGCCTGCCCCATAACGCAGAGGCAGCAGGTTCGAACCCAGCCCTAGCCAAAAACTGCAAAAAAAAAAAAGTTGTTTAGTTTCCATGTCTTTGTGTGGGGATGAATATTCTTGTTGGAGTTGAGTTCCACCTTTACTGCCTTGACATCCGAGAAGATACTAGGTATAATTTCTGTTCTTTTAATTTGCTAAGGTTTGATCTGCATTCTAGGATGTGGTCTATTTTGGAGTATGTACCATGGGCTGATAAGAAAAATGTATATTCTTTAGCTTTGAGAAGGTGTGTTCTGTATGTGTCTATTAAGCTCTTTTCTTTAGGGTCACATTTAAGTCCTTTGTATCTTTGTTTAGTTTTTGTTTGAAGGATCTGTCCAGTTTTGTCATAAGGGTGTAGGTTCCTGACTATTGCGGTGTTATGGGATGTCATATTGCTCAGTCAAGATCTGTTTCATAAATCTGGGAACCTTTAAGTTGGGTGCATAAATATTTAAAATTGAAATGTCTTCTCATTGTATTGTTCTCTTGACCAGTATATAGTGTCCATGTTTGTCTTTCTTAACCTTAGTTGCTTTAAATCCACTTGTATCTGAAAATAAGATGACAACCCCTCTTTTCACCGGATTTCCATTTGCTTGGAGTACTGTTTTCCAACCCTTAACCCTGAGTCTTGATTTGTCCTTTAATGCTAGGTGCATTTCCTGGAGACAGTGTATGGATGGCTGGTGATTTTTCATTTAATCAGCCAGCCTGTACCTCTTCATTGGGGATTTCAATCCATTGACATTTATTGAGAGAATTAATAAGTGTGGTCGAGTTCTAGTCACCATATTTTGTGAAAGTTCATTGTGTAGTTTTATCCTTTGGGCTATTGTGGAAGCTAAGTTTTGACTTTTAGCATCTGGGTGTTTATTTAACTATTGTTCCATTGTGATGATCAGAGTTGAGAATAGGTTTAATTACTTACTGTAAAGCTGCTTTTCTTGTGCTGCTTTTCTCCATAAAAGATTTGATATCTCCATCAATTCTTCATCTTTGTTTAGCAGAATACAGAGTTCTGGGATGAAAATAATTTTGCTTAAGAATGTTGAAGGTAGATGTTCAATTTTCAATTGAAAACTTCCAAGCAATTCTCTTCTGACTTGGAAGTTTTTAGTTGAAAAGTCTGCTGTCATCCTAATAACTTTGCCTCTGTAGGTCAGTAGGTGCTTACTCCTGGCTATTTGCGGAATATTCTCTTTCATTTTCATTTTGGACAGGTTCATTACAAAGTGTCTTGGAGTTTTTGTTTTTTTTTCAGAGACAGAGTCTCATTTTATCACTTTTGGTAGAGTGCCATGGTGTCACACAGCTCACAGCAACCTCCAACTCCTGGGCTTAGGTGATTCTCTTGTAGCTGGGACTACAGGCGCCTGCCACCATGCCCGGCTCTTTTTCTGTTTTGCAATTCGGCCGAGGCTGGGTTTGAACCCACCACTTTTGGTATATGGGGCCGGCGCCCTACTCGAGCCACAGGCGCTGCCCTTGCAGTTGTTTTTGAGTTGAGGTGACCCAGGGTTTGATATCCGTCTGAGAGGTGTGTGTCAAGATCTTTATAGTAGGCTCAGTGCCTGTGGCTCAACGGGCTAAGGGGCCAGGCACGTACACCTGAGCTGGTGGGTTCGAATCCAGCCCAGGCCCTCCAAACGACAATGACGGCTGCAACCAAACAATGGCCGGGTGTTGTGGCGCGTGCCTGTAGTCCCAGCTACTTGGGAGGCAGAGGCAGGAGACTCGCTTGAACTCAGGAATTGGAGGTAGCTGTGAGCTGTGATGCCATAGCATGCTATACAGGGTGACAGCTTTTGAGGCTCTGTCTCAAAAAAAAAAAAAGATCTTTATAGTAAAACTTGGGAAGTTTTCATTTAGGATAGTCTCCCTTAGGGGTCCCATTCCTTGGCACTATCTTCTTCTGCTTCTGGGATACCTATCATTTATATGTTTGAACAGTTCATGGAGTCTCGTAGTTCTCTAAGTGACTGTTATGCTTTCTCTATCTTCTTTTATGGCTCTTACACTACCTGAGTTAACTTGAAAGCTTTATCCTCTACCTTTGAGGTTATTTCTTCTCCATAGTCTAATCTATTTTTGATACTTTCCACTGTATCTTTATATTTCCTGATTGTGACCTTCATTTCCTTAGCTTTGCCATATCCTTTCTATGTTCTACATATCTCTTGTCTGACTTTTGGTTCTTTCTTTACATTTTCTCATACATTTATTTTATTGTCTTTGTCACCCCTATTTTAAATTCCTATTCTGTCAAATCCATTAATTTGAAGGTGGAGTCCATTAATTCCTTATAGGTGGAGTCTTCTGCAGTAGGTGCCTCATGGTCCTACTCCTCATGGAGAAATTGCTCTGTTTTGTGTTTTCATGTTGCCCGAATTTTTCTGTTGGTTCCTCCTCATGTGTTCTTCCTTTTTGTTCTCCTCCTTGTCCTTCTTTTTCTTTCTTGATTCCTCCTTTGCTTCAAATTACTTTGTCTCAGAGCTTAGGTCAAAAGTAAAAGAAGGGTAAAGTGCAAGCAGGAAGAAACAAGAAGAAAAGAAAGAAAGAAGAAAAAAGTGGAAAAAGTGAAAGAAAAGCAAACAAAGGAGAACAGGGATAAAAGAAAAGAATCGAAGAACAGGGGAGCATGAGGACAGGAAGAGAGGGAGTGATAGAAGAAATGGCAGTAGTTGGCATGATATTAAGGCCAGGCCTGTAATTCAAGGATTTTTAGGAGCTGGGATGGGTAGATTCCTCAAAATTAGGATCTCCTTACCAGCCTGAGCAAAACCAAACTCTTACTCTGCCAAAAATAGGAAGAGAAAGAAAAGAGTAAAAACAAAAAACAAGAAAGAAAATATAAATACAAATGAAGAAAAGAAAGGAAAATTCCACAGTGTGGACTTGCCAATACTGTCTTCCCAGGGCCAAAGGTAGAAGGGCTTCCTAGACCATGATCCCTTGGCCTCCTTGAGCCTGACAATTGCTGTGACTTCCCTGCCAGACCACAGTCATAGTGCCCAGCTAGTTTTTCTATTTTTAGTAGAGATGAGCTCTCTTTCTTAAGCTGGTCTCACACTCCTGAGCTCAAGCAATCCACCTAGCTCAACCTCCTGAAGTGTTAGGCTTGTAGGAGTCAGCCACTGTGCCTGCCCCCATACTGCATTTAGTTGTCATGTCTTCCTAGTCTCTTCTAAGCTTGGCAAGATCCCCAATGTTTTCATGCTTTAAAACTTTTGAAAAGTACTACTCAGTTATTATGTAGAATGCCCCTGAATGTTTTTAGTGTTTTCTCATGATTATATTAAGGCTATCCTTTATTTTTCAGTGTTTTTATGTCTATTATATACATTTAAAGTGGTAAATTTGCCTTTGAATAGCCTAGGAATTTTGAATCAAGTATTTTTATTCTTTTTTTTTTGGCAAGAATATCCAAGAAGTGCTTTTGTGCCTTTCTTAGTGCATCATATAGTGGACTCTAATATGATGCCAACATGTCTCAGTAGTGGTGATTTACATTTTTTTCTTTTTTTTTGAGACAGAGTCTCACTATGTCACCCTTGGTAGAGTGCTGTGGTGTCACAGCTCACAGCAACCTCAAACTCTTTGGCTTAAGCAATTCTCTTGCCTCAGCGTCCCAAGTAGCTGGAACCACAGGTGCCTGCCAAAAAGCGCCCAGCTATTTTTTGGTTGCAGTTGTCATTGTTGTTTAGCTAGCCCTGGCTGGGTTCAAACCCTCCAGACTTGGTGTATGTGGCTGGCACCATTACCACTGTGCTATCAGAGCCGAGCCAGTGATTTAAATATTAATCACTTCATTAACATGGTGCCAGTTATGTTTCTTCACCATAAAGTTATTATTTTTCCTTTTGTGGATGACAGGTATCTTATGGAAAGATACTTTGAGACTACACAAATATTTGTGTCATCATATTTTCTTCCTCTAATTTTATTATTCATCAATGATTTTTGCCTGCAACAGTTATAACTGTGGTCCTTTCCCAATGATGATTTTGTATTTTTATGATATTTCCACATTTATTAATGTGGAATTCTATAGTAATGACAAGCTGTCTCCTTTTCCCTGCTTGTTTATTGAACTAGTTATTATTATTATGGACTCATATATTCTATGGGTCATATTTTTTGCTATTATTATTTATATTGTTGCTAAAATTGTCCTGGATGTGGCTATTTGTGACTCATTCAGTTTTGTCCAGTATTTTAGGGGGGCATCCTTATTTTCTGTGTCCATAAGACATGTAATCATTGTAGTGTATTTTCCCTGCTTCAGGTTAGAATCAACCATTTCCCCAAACAGCCAATCCTGGTTCTTTTATTTAAACCAAGATCTGAGTACAAGGTGTTCTCAAGGATACTAAGTTGTTATGGCATCTGGGCCGTCTCAGTGGGCATTTAAGTATCGATGGAAACACATTTTTTTCCGTGTCTATCTATCATGACTTCATTCTAATACCTTTGACTCTAATCCAAAACCACAGTATTCATTCTGATTTTCCCCTTACTTAAAGTTGTAACAGTTTTCTGGGACAGAAACCTACTTCTTACTATTTGTACGTGTAATACAGTTACTTATTTATGCTTAAATCTAGTACACATAAAGTAGTTTCAGAATTGCAAACCCATCCTGTGAAAAATGGACTAACTGGGTAACAATATTTGTGTATAGAGGCTTTTTCATCCTTGGCTTTCCAATAAATAGTCAATTTGCTATTTTTCAAAGTTACCTGTGTTCTTTCTTTCCTCTATCCTCTTCAACGTAGTTATGGTGTTATTTGTATTACAGTTAAGTTTATTTGTTATTGTTTGGCTTCCCTGTTCATTTTGGTTGGTTTTAATCAATTATTACCTGAAGGACAGATGTATGTTCAACTTTGTTGTGGTTCTAAGAGTCAGAATATATAAAAATGTATACTCAGAGAAGGGTCCCTTCCCTCATACCAACTACCTCCATTCCATTTCCCATTCTTTTTGCCTGTTTCCATCCAGGAAAGGTAACCAGTTCATTAGTTTGTAACTTACTCTCTTGTAAGTTACAACAAGAGAGTTTCTTTATTTTCTTTTCTTTTTTTTTTGACAAATGAGCATATGCATGTATATTGTCTTATTTCCTCATTTATTAAATGAAGGGTAGCTTACTATTGATGCTATTGAGCACATTTGTTTTTTGCTTGCCACCATGGCCTAAAACTCATTCCGTATCAGTTCATAAAAATTTTCCTCATCCTTTTTTTGTAGCATCATAATATTGCATTATGAGGATATACCACATTATTTATTCAATCACCCTACTATATGTCAACTTTAGGTTGTTTCCTATATTTTGGAATATAATCAAAGCTGCAGTGAATAACCTTATACACCTATATTTCCTTAGAGTTGAAAGTGTATCTCCAGATCAAATTCCTGGATGTAGGATTACTGAGTCAAAAAGTAAATGCATAGAGGGAGGGATTGTGATGGTGACTAAGTAACAGTTTCTTTGCAACTGGGCATGGTGAGATTGTGGAGAAAAGGCTCCAGGCATCTCTGGCTTATGGGCTCTTCCCAGAAACATCCCTTTGGGGACACATAGCAAGAGGCTTCTGGACCCCAGAAGGAGGATAAAAGCAGTGGAGAAGTGGCAAGTGGTTGCATTTGTTCAGTCTGAGGCCGTGGCTGCCACAGCTGTAACTACAACAGCAGTAAGATTGCAAATAGGGTAGGCCTTCCCTATGGGCTGTTTTGTTTTCTTCGATTTGAGCACTTAGTTGAACTACCTTGGGAAATTGGGTGAGACTTTAAGTGTTGTCTAAGGCTCTGAACTGAGCTGTTGAACCAGAATGAAGCTAATATTTTGGCTGTGGGCCATGCATGCAGCCATTGTGGAAGAACGGCCCCCACAGTCTCTGCCTTCAGGGTCGCAGAGTGAGGCTTGGGCTGGGAGACAGTGGACAAGTAAGTGATCTAGTGACTGAGCAGTGCCAAAGGCCAGGACTAAGACACTGAGGAAGAGCAGAACTTTCAGTATTGGCAGTGGGAGGGTTGCCTTGCAACCTCAGCCTTCAGGGGCATAGAGTGAGACTGATTTTGGTGCACTGTATAAGCAGTCAGCCACTTCAGAAGACATCCCAGTGACAAGTGCTTTCCTGGGAAAGCTTCTGCTTAGCCAACGTTAACAGTTTAAAGCATCTTTTAAGTGGGCTGAGGAGAGGTTTAGGCTCTCAGCCCTGTGGGGTTTGAGAAATCAGCAGAGGGCTTCCAGTCTCCAACTCATACAGCTGTATCAGCATTGTGATTAACATCTCATACCTCAGAAGATCACTTGTTGCCCAGACAATATTCAGCAAGATATATATATATACTGCTTTGGTTTGGGTTTTTTTTTTTTTTTTAATTTCAACATTTTCCCTCTAGATTTTTCTTTTTCTTTCTTAATTTTTCTAGTTTAAATATAATTTTCCATTGTTGCCTTCTTTAACAATAAGAACTTCATTTTTGCTAGTTTCTGCTCCTATTATTTGGTCCCCCCCCCCCAATTTTGTCCCATAAGATTATCTGTTTGTTTGTTTTATAGTATTTTTGTCTTTCCTTTCTATTTGGTGTAAGTGGGGTACCATGTCTACTCTGGCTGACCTCAAGGGAACCACCCAATCCACACCCCCAGAGGTTGGGGTTTTTTAAGGTTGGGTCAAAGTACCCTACTACACACATGTATTACTCCTGTCTCCCTCTTTCTATGCCTCTCTTATTTTTGTCAATATTCCCTTTTACTCAGCCCCTCTCCATTTTCTCTCTCTCACTTTTTAAAATCTTTTTTTCCTTCTTGTCCTTCAATCTTCTCATCCTTTTGGTCCTGTACCAAAAGGACTCACTGAAACCTTAGGCCAGAGGCATGGTAACTTAAAGAGCAAGAGGAAGTAAAAGGAAAATTAGGGCAAGGAAACAGATAAAATAAAACACTCATGAGGAACAATCAGCAGAAAAATCCTGATAACATGAAAAACCACTCTAAAGCACCCCCCAAGGGACCATGAGGTGGCTAATACAGAGGATTCCATCTAAAGAAATGTTAGAAATGACAGAAAGGGGATTTAAAGTACAGATGATGAACACAATTAAGGAAATTATTGAGAAAGTGGAAAATAATCAAAAGGAAATCCAAAAACAGAATCAAATAAGAGATGAATGAAATGAAGAATATAGAAAGGACATAGCAAAGCTGAAAGAATTAAAGCAGTCAATTAGGGAACTTAAAGATGCAGGAGAAAGTATCAACAACAGATTAAACCATGCAGAAGAAAGAATCTCAGAGTTAGAGGGCAAAGCTCTTGAGATAATACAAATAGTTAAAGAGGCAGCAGAAAAGAGAGAGAAAGCAGAATGTTCATTGATAGAATTATGGGACTTTATGAAGTATTCAAACATAGAGGTTATAGGTATCCCAAAAGGGGAAGAAGAATGCCCCAGAGGAATGGAAGCCATATTAGAGAATATTATAAATGAAAATTTCCCAAATATTTCAGAGGGATATTGGACACCAGGTCACCTCAACTCTAATTGAGCTTCTCCAAGACACATTGTGATGAACCTATCCAAAGTCAAGACAAAACAAAATATTTTGCAAGCTGCCAGGAGTAAGCATCATTCACCCAGAGGGGCAAATCCATAAGGATGACTGCAAACTTCTCTAATGAAACTTTTTAAGCCAGAAGACAATGGTCATCTACCTTTAATCTACTTAATCAGAATAATTTCCAGCCCAGAATTCTATATCCCACTAAGATAAGCTTTAAAATTGACAGAGAATTCAAATCTTTTACTGATATGCAAACATTAAGGAAATTTGCCACAAGACCAGCTCTATAGGAAATACTTCAATCAATACACATTGACCATCACAATGAACCACCAGCAAAGTAAGCACCCAGAAATTAAAGGACAGAGCCTAGCTTCCATGATGATGCAGAAGATAAAACTAAGCAATGGACTTTTACAAAATAAGATGAATATAATGTTACCACACTTATCAATTATCTCAATAAATGTTAATGGCTTGAATTCCCCACTGAAGATGCATAAACTGGATGATTGGATTAAAAAACACAAGCCATCCATCTGCTGTCTGCAGGAAACACACTTAGCCTCAAAAGACAAAGATGGTCACTTCATATTGGTTAAGGGAAAAATACAAGAAGACTTTTCAATTCTAATTATTTATGCACCCAAATTAATTGCTCCCAGGTTCCTGAAACAGACCTTACTTAGTTTGAGCAATATGATATCCTATAACACCATAATAACAGGGGACTTTAGCACTCCTCTTGCAGAGCTGGATAGATTCTTTACACAGAAATTAAACAAAGATATAAGGTACTTAACTGAGACCCTAGAACAACTGTGCTTGATAGATGCATGTAGAACACTCCATCTGAAAGCTAAAGAACATAACATTCTTCTCATTGGTGCATGTAACATTTTCCAAAATTGATCATATCCTAGGACACAAAACAAACCTCAACAGAATCAAAAGGATTGAAATTTTGCTTTATATCTTCTTTAGACCACAAGGCATTAAACGTCGAACTGAACTCCAACAAAAACATTTAACCCCATACCAAGACATGGAAATTAAACAATCTTTTTTTTTTTTTTTTTGAGACAGAGCCTCAAGCTGTCTCCCTGGGTAGAGAGCCATGGCATCACAGCTCACAGCAACCTCCAATTCCTGGGCTCAAGCGAGTCTCTTGCCTCTGCCTCCCAAGTAGCTGGGACTATAGGCATCCGCCACAACGCCTGGCTATTTTTTGGTTGTAGCCATCATTGTTGTTTGGCAGGGTCGGGCTGGATTCGAACACGTCAGCTCAGGTCTATGTAGCTGGCGCCTTAGCCTGTTGAGCCACAAGCGCTGAGCCAGAAATTAAACAATCTTATGCTGAATGACTGTTGGGTCCAGGAAGAAATAAAAGAGGAAATCAGTAACTTTCTTAAGCACAACAACAATGAAGACATAAGCTACCAAAATCTGTGGGATATAGGAAAAGCAGTCCTGAGAGGAAACTTTATCACTTTAGATGCCTACAACTGAAAAAGAGAAAGAGAGCACATCAACAAACTCACAAGCCATCTTATGGAATTGGAAAAAGAACAATCTAAGTCTAAACCTAGCACAAGAAAAGAAATGTCTAAAATTAAATCAGAGATTAATGAAATTGAAAACAAAAGAATCATTCAGAAAGTTAATGAAATAATAAGTTGGGTTTTTCTTTCTATTTAAAAAAAATTAAATCATAGCTGTGTACATTAATGCAATCATGGGGTACAATGTGCTGGTTTTATATACAATTTGAAATATTTTCATCAAACTGGTTAACATAGACTTCACAGCATTTTTCCTGTTATTGAGTTAAGACATTTATATTCTACACCTAGTAATTGTCACATGTACCCTTGTAAGATGCACCATAGGTGTGGTCGCACCACTTACTCTCCCTCCACCCATCTTCTCCCCTCCCCTCCCGCTCAACTTTCCCCTTCTTCTTGGGCTATAATTGGTTTCATAGTAGGGCTCAGTACATTGGATACTTTTTCTTCCACTGTTGAGATACTTTTCTAAGAAGAATATGTTCCAGCTCCATCCATGTAAATATGAAAGGGTTAAAGTCTCCATATTTCTTTAAGGTTGCATAATATTCCATGGTGTACATGTACCACAATTTATTTATACATTGTGGTCGATGGGCATTTGGATTTTTC
This sequence comes from Arctocebus calabarensis, assembly GCA_963573935.1. Lineage (NCBI taxonomy): Eukaryota > Metazoa > Chordata > Mammalia > Primates > Lorisidae > Arctocebus > Arctocebus calabarensis. Next base: position 283 of record CAUYON010210754.1, on the reverse strand, counting down.
CATGACTTAGCACATATGAATTGGGCTGCAGTAATATTCTACTACAAATATCTTTGTTATAATGTGATTTTTGGACTTCTGGATATATACCTAGTAGAGGAATTATAGGATTGAATGACAGGTCTATTTTTATTTTATTTAGTTTTTTTATAATTTTATTGAATCATAATTGTGTACATTGGTGCAATCATAGGGCACAATGTGCTTCATATACATTCAGAAATATTTTGATCGTACTGTTACAGATAGCCTTCATGACATTTTCTTGATCACTATATAAAGA
>CAUYON010210745.1:0-17203 GCA_963573935.1 Arctocebus calabarensis | reverse complement strand
TCCCAGCTACTTGGGAGGCGGAGGCAGGAGACTCGCTTGAGCCCAGGAATTGGAGGTTGCTGTGAGCTGTGATGCCACAGCACTCTATCCAGGGTGACAGCTTGAGGCTCTGTCTCAAAAAAAAAAAAAAAAAAAAAATTACAAGACTAAGACTAGGGAATTTAAGAAAATGATAAAAAGAAATCTCAAGTTCAAGAGGCTTTATGCAAGACTGTCTTCTGAAAAAATAGGTATGATTGGGTTGGTTGGAATGGAAATAATTGTTTATAGGTTTTTTTCTAAGCATTAAGTGGTGGTTTTAGGGTTGTACTGACAGGACCATAGTTTGGTTCTGTATGAAACAAAGTTGCGTTGTTTTTTTTTTTTTTTTGAGACAGAGTCTCAAGCTGTCACCCTGGGTAGAGTGCTGTGGGGTCACATCTCAAATCACCACATTTGAGGTTAGTGATTTTCTTGCCTCAGTCTTCCAAAAAGCTGGGACTACAGGCACCTGCCACAATACCTGGCTATGTTTTTTGTTGCAGTTATCATTGTTTTGGCTGTCCCAGGTTGGTTTTGAACCCACCAGGTTGGGTGTATGTGTTTGGTGCCCTACCCACTGAGCTACAGGCTCCACCTGTATGAAACAAAGTTTTATTAATCTGCACTTAATAAAAGGATAAGAAGTTTTATTTATTTATTTTATATTCACTTGTTTATCACACTTTTTTTTTTTTTTTTTGCAGTTTTTGGCTGGGGCTGGGTTTGAACCCACCACCTCTGGCATATGGGGCCGGCGCCCTACTCCTTTGAGCCACAGGTGCTGCCCAAAAGTATAAGAAGTTTTGGTTTTTAGGCTTAGGCTCAGTACCCGTAGCTCAATGGTTAAGGTGCCAGCCAAATACACTGAGACTGATGGGTTCAAACCCAGCCAGACCTGCTGAACAACAATGACAACCAAAAAAAAAAATACCTGGGCATTGTGGTTGGTGCCTGTAATCCCAGCTACTTGGGAGGCTGAGGCAAGAGAATCGCTAAAATCCAAGAGTTTGAGGTTGCTGTGAGCTGTGATACTACAGATCTCTTGCGAGGAAGACATAGACTCTATCTCAAAACAAAAAAAAATGATTTTTAATTCTAAAATGTGTTTCTTGGGGTTGTCACTGGAGACCTGAGGAACAGAGGTTAAGAGCCTTGTGGTTGGTGTAGACAACCAACCCAACCCAGGAGCTTGAAGAAGCATTAGAGACTTGAAAGGTAGTTTTTCTGGACAGCTGCACCATGGTGGTATCTGGGGTGCAGGATGAGGTCATGCAGGTTTCATTTTGCCATTTGAAGATGTGGAGTACAGAGGGGTTGCCCTGGCTCTGGGTGTTTGGGGCCCCACCTCAGTCTTCCCCAAGACAGACTTCCCAGATGGAAAATGTTCCAATGGTGGGAACTGGCCCAGGACAGACCAGCTGTTGGGGGTTGGGGGGTGGGGATATTGCTAATGATGATGGCTGCTATTATCCTAAAGAACCATGATATGCAGGATGCTGCTGAACAGGCCCTGGTGGGGTGGATGAGCCCATGTGCTGCTGTCTGGAGTTTATTCATGTATAAGCTCTTCTGTTATAGACACTCTTAAGGACCATGGTACAGGGGCAGCCTCCTGGGAGGATGGGAGGCTAGGGATATGGCCTTGTGGCAACTCATAAACCTCCTGGGTTCTGGGAGGATCACAGGTGTTCTGCCAAAACTTGGATGATCAGCTGCAGGACACCCAATCTACATGGCCTCTGGAGAATGACAACACACCCTGCTCCTCCAATGACTCCATCACTGATACTGCAGCCCCTTCCCCCACAACTCCAACTCCAGGCCTGGAGCATTGACTAACTGGAAGTTTACTTTAGAATAGGAATACTTTGAAGAGATAACCAGTTTATAATAGGGTGATATTATGCAACCTTGCATTTCTCTATGTAGAGAAATATGTTTAATGTATATTAAGATGAGTGATAACAATGTGGATACTTTTGCTGTAATATAAAATTAACAGTGGGTGGGACTCTGTTGCCAAAGTAACTGGATAATGGTGGTGGTACTGTCTTCCTGTCTTAACATTACCAGTTTCCTTGTACTGACATTCTGAAACTATGAATCATAATGAGAGATTTGTTTTCATTGCAGAATGGTATGATCCAAATGCTTCACTTCAATGTTATAAATTTTTATTTCACCCAGGAGATGGATCTGTTGAAATGCATGATGTAAAGAAGCATTGTACCTTTTTAAAGAGGACCAAATATGACAACCTGCACTTGGAAGATTTATTTATGGGCAACAAAGTGAATGTCTTTTCTTGACAACTTGGTGTTAGTTGACTATGGAGATCAATATACAGCTCTATCAGTTGGGCATTAGGAAAGAAAAAAACATTAGACCTGATTAAACCAGATGCAATATCAAAGGCTGGAGAAATAATTGACATAATAAAGTTGGGTTTACTATAACCAAACTCAAAATACTGATTTTGAGCAGGGGTCCTCAAACTTTTTAAACAGGGTGCCAGTTCAGTCCTCAGACTGTTGGCGGGCTGGACTATAGTTAAAAAAAAAAAAACCTGAATAAATTGTTATGCACACTCCACATATCTTATTTTGAAGTAAAAAAATAAAATGGGAACAAATACAATATTTAAAATGAAGAACAAAGTTAAATCAACAAACTTACCAGTATTTTAATGGGAACTATGGGCCGGCCTACTTTTGGCTAATGAGATGGTCAATGTCCGGTTCCATGTTTGTCACTGCTAGTCGTAACAAGTGATGCAAGTGTGCATCAGTTAGTCTAGATTTGGTTGGCGATTTTGGATGTTTCATTCTGGAAAATGTCTGTTCACAGACATAAGGGCTACCAAAGATGGTTGCCATTTTGAGTGCATGGTTTCTGAGATTAGGATATGTCTCAGAGGGGAGAGGTACATAGAAATTAGGAAGGCTGCTTGACTTGAATGTGTCTTTCAGAGAGTCACAATTCTGCAGTTTAGCCAGTTCCATTGGCAAATTATATCCACATTTTCTCTTTTTTTTCTTTTTATTTCAAGATAATTTATTCTTAAAACAGGTCACAACACTAAGCTTTTGGCCCATTCTGCCACTGTACAAGCTACAAATGCTTGCTGAGCAGCAGAGGAGTGCTGTTTCATAGCATGTCTGAAAAGTGAATAAAAATCCATATGAAACGAATATTCAAATAGTTTCCATAGGAACACAGATAAGTGTGACCCCCAACTTCTAATCTTACATATTGCTGCATCTGTGCCAAACCTACCTCTTACAAAGACATTTCAAAACTAGCAATAATTAAGTTAAATGGTCCCCCCAAATCCCTTAATTCAAGCTAAACTCGCAGTTAACAGCTATGTAATAATATCTACACGTTAATACTAGCTGAAGCACAAGTTGCTGGGTGACGTTTTATTCCACTTTCCTAAGCACAAGACATAGGCAGAGTGCCAACAACCTGCTCTTCTGCTTCGGGTAGGTAGTTGGGAGTTCTGGATTTGTTTCACAAGTTGCCATGTCGGTCCTGACATCACATAGTAGATAGCCTCTGGAATCCACTGAAAGTAGAAGCAGCAGCTACAGTGTAAGCACCCATATTTTCAAAGACGCCCACATGCATTTCACAGCACTCAACTATCCAGTCAAGGCCATCGCGTGTTGGTCCCCATATGCTGGATGAATAATGCTTCTCATCTGTTTTAGGTCTCTTGCAGAAGAGGTTTTATATGAGCATGATCATAAAGGATGCAATTAAATGATCCATATACTCCATCACTGATGTAATACATAAAGGTTTGTTCACTGGACTCATCTTCATCATCAGAGCCTTTAATACAATTTTTTTTGGCAATGTTATTAACTGCAAGTGTGAGGGCTGATGCAACACAATATCTACCTGGCTCAGCTATGATTCTCACTCCCGAGTCTGATGGAAAGTACTTGTCCAATGCTGTGTTGATTACACCAGCGATCTCTTCAAATCTAAGCTTCACATCCTCAGATTTAAGAAAGCCACCACCAATATCAAGGAGGTACATGCTGAAACCAACCTCAGCTCCCATGTCAAAAATACAGCAGGCATCAGAGATTGCACGAAGGTCTCAGGTTCAGTACAGCCACCTACTACATGGAAGCTGACACCAACATTTAGCTCTTTTGCCGGTTTCCAAAGAAGTCTGCTGGTTTTGAGTGTGGCACTAAATTTAACACCGAGTTAACACCGACTGCTTTGGAATCATCAGTGGCAATCCTCAAAACCAACTTGGCCTTTGGATGTGCTCTGGCAACTTTCATCAACTCGACTTCACTGTCAAAAGTCATCATCTGGACCCCATTATTGGCACCACACTTAATTTGAGATACTTGTTTACAAGGATTTGCCTAGATAATCATCTCTGGAGGCACCCTGAGACTTTGCACCAATTGTATTTCAGTCTTGCTAGCACAGTCAAATCCTGTCCCAATGGCAATGAGGGTCTTCACAATGACTGTACTGTCATTACATTTGACTGCATAAAAGGGAAGAGCTTTTAGCCATCTTCGGTGTTTCTTCAGAACATCTCTGAGGTCTGCTACATAGAAGGCATCCTTATCATCAGAAGAGGAAACTTCATTGATTTTCTGATCCAGAATGTCCTCGGCAGTAAAACCTTCATCAAGCAAGTGGCAGTCAAACTCTTCATTACTAATGTTGTTCATGGTTTCTTGATGTTTCTTTGAAAAACTAAGAGACGGGTCTCAGCGCCAGTGGCTCAACGGGCTAAGGCGCCAGCCATGTACACCTGAGCTGGTGGGTTCGAATCCAGCCCAGGCCCGCCAAACAACAATGACGACTGCAACCGAAAAATGGCCAGGCGTTGTGGCGGGCACCTGTAGTCCCAGCTACTTGGGAGGTGGAGGCAGGAGACTTGCTTGAGCCCAGGAATTGGAGGTTGTGGTGAGCTGTGATGCTACTGCACTGTACCCAGGGTGACAGCTTGAGACTCTGTCTCAAAAAAAAAAAAAAAAAAAAAAAGAAAGAAAAAAAGAAAAAGAAAAACTAAGAGATGAAATTTAAAGAAAAACTTCTAGCTTATCACAAAGGCAATTCTCCCGGAATTCTAAATCCCACTGCGTGTGTCCTCCAAACAACAGTGGAAATGTTCTTAGAGCATCCTGGCCCTGCAGGCCAGCCCCATGGAGAAGCCGGAAAGACGGAGCCGCAAGAGCACTCGGCCGCCCCTGCCGCACCCTGCAGCACCTGGCTCCCGCCTGCAGGAGACGCTGGCCTATGGAGACCGGGGCGGCGACTTCAGGGACTGACCTCCACATTTTCAATGTCAATAGAAAATGGGTTATGGAAAAGCTGTATGTCCTGTTCATGGACGTGAAGCTCTTTAAATCTAAATTGGAACTCCTTTTGCAACTTTTCCAGTGAATCCACACATGTTTTGTTTGGGAATGCAACCAGTGGTTTTTCTGCTAACAGATTTAGTGACTGGGATGAATCCGCTGCTAAACAGGACAGGCAGCAGAGGCAAAAACACCCGGCAGGCCGGATAAATGTCCTTGGCGGGCCGCATGTGGCCCATGGGCCGTAGTTTGAGGACCCCTGTCATATACTTAGCAAATATTATGCAACAGTCACAGTAGTGGAAGCTGAGATATCAGAAGGGGAGCTTACAGTAGTGAGTGTAACTTTATCAATATGCTCTAGGAAACTGTGACTAAGTGAAACAATGCATCAGGAAACCAACTTGACCCTAGGCTAATTGGTAAAAATGAGGGTTAGGTTCCTATGGCATATTTTTTTGTCACAAAAACAGCACCAAGCTTCTGAATAAAGACTCAAGGGCGAGACATAGCAGCTCACACTTGAAATCCTGGAATTCTGGGAGGCCAAGGCAGGTAGATTGCCTGAGCAAGACCAACCTGAGCAAGACTGAGACCCTTCTCTAAAAGTAGCCAGGTGTTGTGGCAGGTGCCTGTACTCCCAGCTACTCAAGAGGATAAGGCAAGAGGATCACTTGAGCCCAAGAGTTTGAGGTTGCTGTGAGCTATGACACCATGGCAGTGTACCAAGGGTGACAAAGTAAGACTCTGTCTCAAAAAATAAATACTCAAAACTCTTCCAATAATAAATATTGAAACAAATGTGAGCTATGCAAAGGTTTAAGAAAGTTGAATAAAAACAAGACAATCATTTCCTCAGTTATTTCAGTCCAGGTCACAGGTGGCTGGAGCCTCTCCTAGTGGGTTGGGGTACAATAGAGGAACATTTTCAGTGATGTTGGGATAGGTCTTTCCCTAAGCTGACCACACTCCAGACCTAGTGTTAATTCTACCTCTGAGTAATTTGTACTGATTCTGACCAGCAGCTACATAATTCATGTTGCATGATTTAAAGTTCACATCTCCCCAGAACTAAGAACTTGTTCTACAAGATTCCATTTCAAAACCACGTATGGCATCACTAGCAGAATGACGTCTCTTTTACCCAAAGTCTCAATTCTACCCTTCAATTTCTTGGATGAGTTACTGAATTACAGAATTCAAAGAGGTATCCCAGGTTCTTAGAAAGCCTTATGGCAAGGGAGGCACAGGAAGGAGAGGGGACCATGACCTTCAGAAGTCTCTGCACTAAATATTCCCATCATGTTGGAGGGTCCTAAGATCTAGGTGTCACTGAGATGTTCTCAGTCCTCCTGGTTTCATCACCTGCCAGCTTGTGTGTTTGGGAATTTATGTGGTCTCTCTGTCTCACCTAGATGCAAAAGGGAATGATAATAGCTATTTTATAGACTTTGTTTTGAAGTTAAAACAAGGTAATTCTATACAGTAGGCATGTAATATGTTTTGGCGGTCATTATTATTAGGAGTACAAATATAGTACATCAGTGAGGGGATTCATGGTATATGGTGGATGAAACTGCTCTGATTCCCTTTCAGGAATTAATTAAATTGCTTTGCTTAAGGTCATTTGCCTTTTGGGGCAGCTCACATCCAATTATTGATAAGTACATGTTTAAGAGGATAGCCTTGTCATCTTGGGACAACTGGGGGCAACACCCAAGGTCCATTCTTGCTCCATGGCTACCTCCTGAGGTTGGCAGAGGTAGCTGCGGGGCTGTATCTCAGCTGGTCCTATCGCTCTGCCTGACCCTGCTTCATTCCTTCCCAGTTCAGAGGGCTTGATTCCAAGAGGGCTCCTTAGTAAGTATTCTGAATATCCTGCACACTAAACCCTACTTCAGAGTCAACTTTACAGGGAACACCGCCTGTGACAACAGAATGTGAAAACAAATAAGTTTCTTCACCCAGATGTTACAGCCTGTGGCCTAAGATCTTTGACCAGAGCTCTCCTCATATCAGTTATTCAATTTGCTGTGGTGGTTTGAAGTCCTGGTAACTCAGTAGTTTCAGACACTGTCCAGCTTCTGGGCATTTTGCAAGTACCTTGGTGGCTCAATCATATTTTCAGTAAAGAGGACCGCATCATAGGAAGACTTTTAGCATCTGTCTGAAAGCATTTGCTGTGGCCTTGGTCAGGTGTAGGTATGGCATTGGCAGGCCAGCCATTGACAAATACTTCCTGTCCTAGTGACCATTTGATGCCATCGTCTCGGTCACAAAGGTTGGGGAACATGGCTGAAGACAGAGCTCAGAAAAGTTCTCTGAGGTTCCAGGGAAAAACTCCTGGGTATTTATCCTATAGAGAATACAAACATGTTCACAGGTAACAGGTTTTGTATAGATACATGGATTTCAAATGCATTCTTTTATCCTTTTCAAAGATATGTACTTGTTATAATCTTGCAGTTTCAGACTCCTTGTTTATTTTATTATGATTTTTCATATACTGCCTATAGAAATGTTTAGTCTTACTTCCACATGTCCTTTTTGTATAATATGCATTTGTGTGAGTTAAGAGTGTTGAAGTAATTTAAACAATGGGTTGCTCTCTCACTAACTGACATTAAAAAATTTCAAAGAATGACCATATGAATAAATATTAAAGAAACACATACTGATCGATCCATTTTGCAACCATAGCGATTTTTCTAAAACACATACTTTGTTTAATATCCCTCACTAATTTTCTTAAATTTGGCATAATCTAATAGTTGTTTAACTCTTAAGTTTTTCACCATTCACCCCTCCTCTCTCCAACATACAGAAACCAACATATGTGCAGAAACCCACACATGCTTATTTTTTCAACTATTTTCAGATGAAAATCATATGTAGCACTTTACATTGGAATATGAGTCAATATGAGTCATATTTTTCTTTAGTCTATAAAGGAATTTAAAAATCTTGTTCCATTTTTGTTACAGATTGATAAAACTGCACTATATCTGCTATCATGTTAAAAGGGGTCTCTAATTTCTTTTAAATTATCAAAATATATCATTGTATAAATTGGTTTTCATGTAGATATGTCCTTAGGTAAATTGATATATTAAAGTTATTACTTATCACTTTGTTTCCTTCTTTGGAATTATTCTTTTACTTTAGGGGAACATAATTTTGATGAGTTGCTGTACCAAGTAAGGGAAGGGTTGGGGACCTATAGGCAGGTTCCTTTCTGTTGTTTCTATAGGCTCTGGGATATGATGAGGAATTCAATAACGAAGTATGGATGGTAGAGACATTTCTGAATCTCCATGGTTCTTCTTTGCAAGGCCATACATCACTTTTGAACTTGGGGGACTGCCTAAATTCACATTCACCTCTTCTCTCAAACCGGGGTTTCTAAGATGTACTCCTAAGGCATAAGGAACTTTATGAACTCCTTCAAATTCTGGTTTTGTGTGATAAGTAAGGCAACATTATAAATAATTTAACACTATCCGAGTAACAGAGAAACATGATTTTTCCTTTTCTTTTTGTCTTTTCTTTTCTCCTCCCTTCCTTTCTTTCCTTTCTACTTCTTTTGGCCCATTAGCTTTTCCAGTCATGATTTTTTTTTTAAGGAATTGTTGCATCCAAATGGAAAATCCAATCATATTTTGCACTTGAACTATCTATATTGTTTTCAAAGTTGAATGTGTTAATTCTGTAAAGTGGTATGAAGAAAAATGGATAGGTTTTATTTTTAAAAAGAAATTGACAAGTGTACAGTTTCTGCTTTCAGATGACTTTGATTTTTTAAGTTCAGGAATATAAATAACTGGAAATGAAATTTTGTAAACTTGGTATTGTACCACTAAATTACTTTAACTCAGATAACATCAGGTTTGTTTTTAATTTAGTAATACTCAAATTGTAATGAATATTTTATACTCTATGACAACTTAAATAAAATGTATCTTGTATTAACAATTTTCCTTATAAGAATATTTTGAAGATCTGTGAATAAAACTCCTGTTTTTAAAATGTGCTAACCCATAGGCTAGAGAAGACTTCTTGAAAAAACTCACTCGAATTCAAGTGACTAATGCAATGCTGATTCAGGTAATACTTTTATTTTATTCTTCCTTTAGTTTGCCATTTACTTAGCATTTTAAATTTGTTTGTAATGAGGCATCTTGTCACTACTCGGTTTGCAAGCCAGCAGTTTTCTTTCCTTAGCTGATGACAGTCGCCCTCTGTGTACAACTCACAGTTTCTGATCATGCATAAAGAAACTGACCTCCAATACACATATCTCATTTTGTGGCTTAATGGGAATTTCTGCCAGTATAGTAAAAGGGCATTGAGATCTTATTCCTAAGTGTCTACCTCTTTAGTTGGCTTTGTGATGATGTCATGTTTCTTTACTTTTAGTGTCTTTCACTTGAATTTCTTTATTTAATCTTGAGAGAAAATTATGCTCTGTTATTTCTATATAAAGATTCAGAAATTAAAGCATGTAAACTAGCAAAATCCACTTTAATTTTTTTATCTTTATTTACCACTCAGCATATCCTCTGGAATCCAAGTTGGCTTTTTTTTTCTTTCTGATCTACAACGTGTCTGAAATGGCTCCATTCCAGAAACACGTGCATATTTGAAAACAGCATTATTATTTTAAGACAAATAAAATCAAGTGGTGAAACAGTTCACAATAGTGTTATGAGAGATTATTTACATCTTTGACCCTGTTTGAAGCAAATCCAAATTTTGAGATTTTCTTTTTTCTGTTAGGAAATTTGCATTTGCAAACATAGCAGCTCTATTTTTGTTTGTGTTTGAAAAAACCAAATTCTCTAATTTGTTTCTATAGATATATGCTTTATAATTCGGTGGTCTTCACTACCCTTTTTGCCTAACATTTTGCTGTTAACTTCTTGGTTTTATTTGGTTTAAGATAGCAGAATCTGCATACATTCCAAGATGTGTTATTAATATGCTAACTTTTAATCCTCTGATACTAATTAACATTGTTTGGTTTTCATTGTCTTTTAAATTTTTTCTTTCATTTAATCTAATAATAACTATTTGTTCATTAAATATACTGTATTTGTGCCCATTGCTTTTCATGGTAGCATTTAGTGTTTGATTTTCAAATAACAACAAAGAATACTGCCTGGCACTAAACAGGGGCTCAGTAAATGTTTCACTAATTGATAACAGAATGAATTGTTTAAAATCTTTGCTTGCAGAAAAGGCTGTATTCCCTTCAAGAAACGCAGCTACAGGAGAGGCATGAACTAATGAAAAAGAAAGCCATATACACTCTAGCACTGGCAGAAATAGAGCCACCTCTGCTGGAACTAGAATCAGAGGCTGAGAGAATCCGAGCTCTTCACAAAAGACAATCTCAAGTAGGCTTTTAATGGATCCAGAAACTAATTTATAGGAATATTTAGGTGGATAAATCATGTATGTGATTTTGCATTATTATTTGGAAAATTATGATTCTTCATGGGAGCAAGATGGATGAATTAAGTAACCATTTGGGGGCCATACTACTACAGTGAAACCGTGTAACAAGACCATTAATGCTTTTTGTATTACATAGAACTTCATACTCTCCTCTTAGAGAGTCATTTTCGGAAAGGCAATTTCCAAATGAATGGATCATGACTTATCTGCCGTTAGTGTCCACTATGGTAAACTTAAATCAAAGTCTTCACTGTTTCTTGATTAAATGCCAAAGTAATGTTTACTTGTATAAAATAAAAGGCATCTTGATATTTTCATGGTAAATTTTGAATAAATATAGACATTTAGATAGCTACGGTGAAAAATAAAGTGTTGATAAAATATTTTCAAAACTACAAATTTGTGTCAGTAACTGATGTTACTAGCCCCTCCCCAAGCAAAGTTTACTAGAAAAATATGTATATGTCATGTCATTAGTGTCTGGAAGAGCTCGAGGGTGTGGTAACAGTCATATATTTTCGTCCTTCTCTGCAGGGAGGACATACATAGATTTATTTGAACCATTTTGGCAATGGAATTTTTTTCTCTCTGTGAACAATGATGTAATTTTACATCTTTAATAATTTAAAAAATTATGATTGACTAAGTGTTCGAGTTATAAAGGTTTTTTCTGATCTTCAAGCCTCCCTATGAAATAAGCAAAAGAGAGTCTACTCATACAACAGACTGGAGAAAACTTGGGCCTGCACAGCTAGAGCAACTTGTATAAGGCCTTAAGCATGGAAAGGACAAATTCGAAGTGTCACTCTGTTTTGGGTTTCTAAACTATGTTGTAATGCTCTTGTAGCAAGTATATAATCAGTACTAACATCCAGCTGAATAAATGATTTTAATAATGTCTCCCCTTTACATTAATGATGGAAATATATTAATTGCATCAAAAGCCTCAGTGTAACTGTCTGAGTATGGTAATGAATTGCAGAAAAGATTAATGACTTTTATTTCCCCTTATTTTATGATAGCCATAGTTCTTCTTACAGTTCAGTAATTATTTTTGCTTTTATTTTATTTTAATAGTTAATAAATCCTAACGACTAGTAATTTAGCGCAAACTCTAGGGAGTAACAAGATTTTACATACTTTTCAATAATGATGGCTAACAATTTGTATGTGGAGTTATAGTTTTGGTTAAAATACATTAAATATCATTATAAAACATTATCATTTCTGTGAAGTTTATTAGTTTTAAAAGATTCTGTTTTTTTCAGGTAATGCAAATAGAATATTGGGATTTGGAGCTATTATAGAATGTTTCTGTAGTTCGTGTGTGGTGATTCTATCCCTTTACTTAAAAAAAAATAAATACTGTTATTAAAATAGTTATCTAGGTACTATTTGGTCTAAACCAGGATAATTTAGTTGGAAATGATGCACATCTTAAAATCTGAATGTTTTCTAGAAACTTTATGAAGTAATTGTGAAGAAAAGTTTTGTTAAAAGAAAGGTGGCAAAAACACATAGAAGATTGAGGAAAAGGGGAAGGAAAACCCGTGCGGCACTAATAGAAGCTGAGGTAAGATATTTAATTTCAAAAAATATTTTTGAATTAATAATTTATTTCAATGAAAACTGTTCAAACAGGTTGATTAGGTGAATACCTCTCAGATAAAGGCAAAACTCACTTTTTCCAATGGACATGGGCATAGAACCCACACCTACCTGGCAAGGTCAACATCTTTTTTAGCCACTGGAAGGGGACGAAAGGCTTAGCGCATGCCAACTTCCATGCTCTGCCTTAGGCGTGACCCCACTGCCCACTCTTCTGCCATGCGCTACATTTCCTATATTCACTGTATCATTCACTCCATTCTCCAGGTAAAGGAAGAGTGTAGTGTCTCTGAGAAAGGTGACTCAGAGTGTACAAGGCTGATAGGGAGTCGACTTCACCCCCATGAGAGAAATAATGTGGTTGAATTCCAGCATTTCCATGACTGTATTTGGTAAAGATTTCATAAGAAGAAACAGCCTTGTCCCAAGGCTTGGTGGATTTCTTTGAATAGAAAAAAGGCTTAAATAGATTCAAGTATTTGAGGTCAGACAATAAAGTTCACGATGTCATCCCAGAAAAATTGCTACATACCTTATTGCTGAATATCAGCGTGGTCAACTTCAAAGTAGCTTGGCCATCTGGGACATGAGTAATATTCAAGAATAAGGTATGTAGCACTTTTTCTAGGATGACTTCATGAACTTAATTTTCAGACTTTGTACAATGACAGCTCTGATGGCTATAATAAAACCTCACATAGAGTTTTTCAGCAGCGCTGATCGAAGGCCCTGAGCCAGTCATGGTGCAACAATACAAGTGAAGGCTTTGGAATCGGATGTGTCTAGAATGTAGCCAGTCTTCAGTCTCCACTGCTTACAGCTGTATCATCTTGGGCTAGTTATGTAAACTTTCTGGATTTTCTATTTTCAAATGGATATAACATTAATTGTCATGTGAGTGATAAAAATCATCATACAAATATAATCAATGTACAGTACAGTAATTGATACATTGTAACACTGAAGGATCGCTCCTTCTCAGGTATTTTCTTTGTTTACAAAGTAGAGGTTGAGATTCATAACATAGATAGTAGTGTATTTCTACAGATGGAACTAATCTACAGACTGAAACATTTGTTCCTATCTGACATCTAAATTTTGCCCTCGAGTAGGCCTGTAAGCAGCATAAGCAAATGACTCCGTATCAGTGGTTCTCAACATTCCTAATGCCGCGACCCTTTAATACAGTTCCTCATGTTGTGGTTGGCAACAAAAATAATCTTATGGTTGGGGGTCACCACAACATGAGGAAATGTATTAAAGGGTCGCGGCATTAGGAAGGTTGAGAACCACTGCTCTATATCAAAGGGCTTCAGGGCTTTTTCCAAATTAGAAATATCTTCCCCATGAAAATCTTCAGAAATAACATTCCTATCTTTAGAGAATAATTGGAGAAGGGAAAGTGGAGAGAGTCTGCATTGTCTTTTTACTGTATTTTAAAGGTAGTTCCAATAGGATTCATTGGTGTTGGCATGTGGGCCTTGAGAAATGTCATCATATCATTTAAAAAATACATTTCCTACACTGAGAGACAAAAGACAAAACAAAATGAAACTTACAGAGCAAAATAATACTAATAACACTAATAATAGATATTTGCTTCATGAATTCTTCATGACAGGCATTTTCTTAAGTGCCTGGGCATAATAACTGATTTTATCTTCCTAATAACCCAAGGAAAAGTGTGCTCTTACGTCTGTTCTGCTGTTGAGAAATATGATGCCCCGTTTTTGATTAACATGTATGGGCTCGCTCACACAACTCATTAACGACAGAAGTGAATTCTGACCCAGGTAGTTTGGCAAGGTCTCTATGCTTTTAACCTTGTCCTGGTAAAATCATCTGGGTTACTTTTATGGACCACCGTGAAGAAAATTCAGAAATCAATAAAGAAAAACATGTATATACACTACTAAAAATATTTTTTAAATCACATTTGCCTTATTAATTTGCTTCTGTGTTAAGGAACAATTAAAATAAAAATTTCCCCTTATTTATAAATGTCCAATAATAATAAACTGTATAGCAAACTTCATGGAATAGCTCAAGATGACACTTTGACATTACCAATAAATAATTTTGATTAAAATAAAACTAAAAACATTTGACATAACTAATAAGGGCAAAAATGAGAAAATAAAAATTAACAACCCTGGGAATGATTAACAAGAACGTATTTAAGTATAGAAATGTATTGAAAAATGCTACTTTGCATAGCAAAATGAAATATATGTTTTATTTGCAAAGTGAAAATGATGAAAACTGGGTCAAGAGAAAAAAAACATGGCAAGAACAGATCAAAGAATTGTAATCTGTGTAAACTTTACCACTGAAAACAAGAACAAGCCCAGATATTCAATGAGCCTTTCTACACAGACCAGCTATAGAGCATAAGCAAATATAGAAAACTTCTTCTGTCATTTCCTAAGATAATAAAATCCTAAAACCATAGCCAAAGAATAACAGCAAAAAAATCCATAGGTGATCTTACTTATAAGCATAGATAATCACGTATGAAATATATCAACTAAATGGATTTTACAATATATGAAAAAATACCCAGTAAAATCAGATTTCTTTAAAAAATGTGAAGATGATTCAACATAAAAATCTATACGACCATAATTCACAACATTTACAGAAAAAGAGCAATTAGCTTTGACAGAACTTTATGTCTACTAATGATTTAAAAATAATATTTATCTATCTAGAAACAGAATAAAAATATCCTTACTTTAATAATGTGTTGCACTGTGCCTGCCTAACACTTAATGAAAAACATTAAAGAGTATTCCTATTAAACTCACGAATAAAACATTCTAGGCAGTAATTAATACTCACCAAAGAATTACTAATAGCAAAATAATTCTGACACAAATAACAAAAGATTGAAAATAGGTGTACAACACTTCAGTTGATTTGCAAACACAGTTCTTATGTCTCTATCTCAATATTAGCATCAAGAATATTAAGTGAAAATTGTCAAATGTGGTATATCTAATAAATATAAACAAATTCTAATGAAAAACATGTCTGAATGCATTTGCGTCTGTGTGTTCAACATTGTAGAAGGTACAAAGAATTGGAGGTTAGTGCAAAAGAGTCAATTTACTTCTATTAGACCTTCAAAGTAATGTGTTTTTCCAATTACTATTGAGCACTTACAATATATTCAACATTGCTGAAAGTCTCTGGGGATGGGAAGTGAAAGCAGGACTTGTCTTACTCAGGATGCTCGTCATCCTCATCGTCTGCCTGGGAAGTAGGCAAGGAAGGGGCAGTGTGAAGACAGAGTGGAGATGACAATGCAGTGAGATGTGACAGGAGCTCAGCTATGCTGGAGGAAACCCCGCCAAACTCAGGCAGTCTGGGAAGCTTTTCCGGAGAAGCCAATGTTTGAGAATGAGGAGAATGACTAATGGAGTACATAGGGTTGAAAACTTCCCTTGCTCAGATGTTGTAGAGATTAGAGATAATATACATGGAATACCTAAAAGATAATTGTTAACCTAAAGCATGACAAGGAATGGCTTTCATTATAATTACATAATTTTAATTTATTTTTAAAATTTTGGAAACATTTTGACTGCAAATATAGGGTCGGTGAGATATGGAGATCCTTGTGCTTGCCATCATGTTCCATTCTAGGGAAAGTGGCAACCACCGTAACGTCAAATACCATTCATTATTATTTATTAAATCCTTTTTTTGCCAACTGGTATACAAAGAAGATGGTAGACACCAGTTTTCTGTCTTCTTAGAACTTAACTGCAAAGATAATTTTATCTTTCACTGTGCATAAACCTTTCAATTATGGGATAAGTTAATCAGTATTACCGAATTTTTACCATGCTTAACCCTAATTTAAGTCAGAATATAGAAATTGAACTTGTTATATTTAAAGTACATAAGAACACACCATTTAAGTTATAAATAAAAATTAAAAAATATAGTCTGAAATAAATTTAGGATGGCCATAAAGTTCGCATGCCATTTAAAATAGTTGTCTATTTTGCCACTCTGCACTTTAGAATCCGAATATAGTTTATATACCTAGTATTTTACAAATATGTACTTTGAAAGTTTTCAGAAGAAGGATATAATAAAAAATTTTGTATATAGTAAAATATTAATTCACTGTAATTCAGGTTTTCTGACCCTTCCACATGAAAGTAACTTTGGTGGAAATCTTCCAGATTGTTGAAACTTGTGTCACTCAGGCTAGAGAAAAAAAGTAGTGCCAAAGAATGCTCAAATTACAAATTTGTTTTTTGTGGATCTATTTCTGTGTGTTGCAGTGATACTTTGGCATTCATCAAAGAACTTACAAATAGTTCTAGGGGTCTCCAAGTTTTTTTATACTGAAGATGTGCAGGAGTACACTCTTGACTGACATGTGGCATCTAGTAGTTTCTTTTCTCCAGACCCAGTCCACTGTGGGGACATCTATGGGGACATGCTGCCCACATTTACCAGAATCCCACTGAGGGTACTCACTAATGGTGCCCTAATGATTGAACACGATGTCTGCCTTTACCACTGTACACAGGAAGTGCACTGCGTGCTTTATGCCTTTGTTATAGAATCCTCTGATGTCACATTCAGCATCGTTGAATTGGCCAGTATAATATATGTTCTTTTTTTTTTTTTTTTTTTTTTTTTGTAGAGACAGAGTCTCACTTTATCGCCCTGGGTAGAGTGCCGTGGCGTCACACTGCTCACAGCAACCTCCAGCTCTTGGGCTTAAGCGATTCTCTTGCCTCAGCCTCCCGAGT
>CAUYON010210741.1:0-11957 GCA_963573935.1 Arctocebus calabarensis | reverse complement strand
TACATTGATGCATTTATGGGGTTCAGGTTACTGCTTCAATATACAATGTGAAATGCTTACCAGGGTCTCACTCTTGCTAAGCTGGTCTTGAACTCCTGAATCCTCCCATTTCAAATTTATATTTTTGAATATGATTTTACTTTGGAGACAGAGTCTACCTTTTTTGCCTGGGCTAGCCTGTAGCGGTCTCTTCATAGCTCACAGCAGCCTCGAACTCCTGTGCCCAAGCAATCTTCTCACCTCAGCCTTCCAAGTAGCTGGGACTAAAGGCATGAGTCACCACACCCAGCTGATTTTTCTATTTTTTATAAAGATGGAGAGTCACTATGTTGCTCAGGCTGGTTTTGAACTACTGACCTCAAGCAATCCTTTTGCCTTGGCCTCCCAAAGTGCTGGGATTACGGGTATGAGCCACTAAGATACAATTCATACACCATAATACTAACCTTTAAAAGTATACAATTCAGGGTGGTGCCTGTGGCTCAGTGAGTAGGGCGCCGGCCCCATATACTGAGGGTGGCGGGTTCAAACCTGGCCCTGGCCAAACTGCAACCAAAAAATAGCTGGGTATTGTGGCGGGCGCCTGTAGTCCCAGCTACTCAGGAGGCTGAGGCAAGAAAATCGCCTAAGCCTAAGAGTTGGAGGTTGCCGTGAGCTGAGACACCACAGTACTCTACCAAGGGTGACAAAGTGAGACTCTGTCTCTAAGAAAAAGTATACAATTCGGGAATTATTAGTATATTCACAAAGTTGTGTAACCATCACAACTATGTAATTTCAGAATATTTTAATCATCAAATAAAAAAAAACTCCTCATACTTATTAACAGTCATTCTCCATTCCTCTCTCTCTTTTCACCCCTGGCAAGTATCAATTTTTCTGTTTCTGTGGACATTTTATATAAATGGAATCCTACATTTGGCCTTTTATGTCTGACTTATTGCATTGAGCATAATTAGTCCCAGCTACTTTGGGAGGCGGAGGCAGGAGAATCGCTTGAGCCCAGCAGTTGGAGGTTGCTATGAGCTGTGATGCCACAGCACTCTACCCAGGGTGACAGCTTGTGGTTCTGTCTCAAATAAAATAAAATAAAATAAAAATAAAAAATATATACATTTTCAAGAATTATCCATCCTTTAGCATGTTTTGGTACTTTGTTTTCTTGCCAAATAAAACTCCACTGTACAGATATTTTGTTAACCATTCATCATCTGAGTTGTTTCCACTTTTCTTGGCTATGATGAATAATGCTATCAACATTCACAGAGGTCAGGCACAGGAGTTCACAAGGGGAGGCCAAGCCAGGAAGATCATCTGAGGACAGGAGTTGGAGATTGGCCTGGGCAACATAGCAACGCCCTGTCTCTACCAAAATACATAAATTAAAAATTTCATGTACACCTTTTTGAAGGTACATATATTTTATTGAATTCTCTTAGTATATACCTAGAATTGAATTGCTGGGTGATAGTAACTGTTTTTCCTTTGGAAGAGCTGCAAAATTGTATCCAAAAAGGTGGTGCCATTTTATAATCCTAACATCAATATATATATATATGAACGTTCCAAGTATATCCTTGCCAACATTTTCCATTGTCTTTTTTTTTTTTTTTGAGACAGAGCCTCAAGCTGTCACCCTGGATAGAGTGCTGTGGCATCATAGCTCACAGCAACCTCCAATTCCTGGGTTCAAGCGGGTCTCCTGCCTCCACCTCCCAAGTAGCTGAGACAATAGGCGCCCGCCACAACGCCCGGCCATTTTTTGGCTGCAACTGTCATTGTTGCTTGGTGGGCCCAGGCTGGATTTGAACCGCCACCTCAGGTGTACGTGGCAGGCGCCTTAGCCCGTTGAGCCACAGGCGCCTAGCCTTCCATTGTCTTTTTAATTGTAGTCTTCTTAGTATGTGTAAAGTGGTATCTCATTGTGGTTTTGGTGTGCATTTCCCTAAAGATGGATGACACTGAGCATCTTTTCATGGACTTATTTGGCCCTTCGAATATCTTCTCTAGAGGAAAAAAATGTGTCTGTTTAATCCTTTATCAAGCTTCCATCTAGATGCTGGATTATGAGAGACAATTAAGCCCAGGGCCCACCCAACGTGAAAAAGCTAACAGGGAAACCACCCATACAAACCTAAGATCTTAAAAAGCTGTGTCTTTAATGTGAGGGTGGACAAGAAGTTAACTCACTGTCCCAAAGAAGCAAGTCTTGGCAATGACCAGGTGAAAAAGTCTCCTCTGCAATTTACCGCCACACTCAACCTCTCAATAGGGTTGGATCTGAGTCTAACAAGGCGCTAAAGAACGTAGTAGATCTGAAAAAGTTAAAGACTTTCTGGAAATACAAGAGAATTGAAATAAAAATTCAATGGACAGACTAAACAGTCAAAAAGTTACTAAAATTAAACATACAGAAATAACAACGAAAATGCAGCCCAGGAACCCAGAATTGGAAATTACCAGTTTAAAAAGACATAGAAGATAGTCTAAGGATCTAACACATATGAGAATTTCAGAAGTAGATGAAATAAAATGGGAATGACATTATTCCCAATATTTCAAGAGATAACAGCTAAGAATTTTCCAACATTATTGAAAGATCAATAATTGGATCTAAGAATCCCAATAAAATCCAAGGATAAATAAAGAGAAATCCTCAGCTAGACATATCATAATGAAGTTGCTTTAAACAAAGAAAATTTTAGCAACAAAATAGCTGAATTAAAAAGGAATGGTGGCTTGGCGCCTGTGGCTCAATGGGCTAAGGCGCCAGCCACGTACACCTGAGCTGGTGGGTTCGAATCCAGCCCGGGCCACCAAACAACAATGACAGCTGCAACCAAAAAATGGCTGGGCATTGTGGCAGGCGCCTGTAGTCCCAGCTACTTGGGAGGCGGAGGCAAGAGACTCGCTTGAGCCCAGGAATTGGAGATTACTCTGAGCTGTAATACCGCGGCACTCTATCCAGGGTGACAGCTTGAGGCTCCGTCTCAAAAAAAAAAAAAAAAAAAAGGAATGGCAACTTGCAATTTGAGTGCCAACTCCGATAGCAACCATGGAAACCAACAAGGCAGTAGATGATACCTTCAATGCACCAAGACAAAAATAACCGTCAGTTTAGAATTCTATAACCTGTGTAATGATCTTTCAAGAGTGAGGAAAAGATTTTCAGAAAAACAAAACCAGATGGGGGCTCCCCATTGGTCAGTGGGCAGAAAGGGAGCGGGGCTGGACGGCGCGCACACTGAGGCCCGCGGCCGGGAGGACTTGCAACGGCCATTGGGCAAGCTGTGGGACCGGCCCACTGTCCATTGCAGACGTGGGGGCCGCAGTCGGAGTTCCCCAAGTGAGGGATTTCGCCTCCCACTTTCAGGCTTCCTTGGCTCAGATAACTGTGATGGCCATGCAGGAGAAATACCCAGCTGAGAGGATCTCTCATGCCACCTCACCAGGTTCCAGTGTCATTCAGAAGGGCGGTTCCCCGTGGACTGACTGGCAGACCCCCAGTTATCTCAGAGGCCTTTCAGAGCCGCTTCAGCTGCTGTTCAAGTGTAGCTGACAGTG
Source organism: Arctocebus calabarensis (assembly GCA_963573935.1). Classification (NCBI taxonomy): domain Eukaryota; kingdom Metazoa; phylum Chordata; class Mammalia; order Primates; family Lorisidae; genus Arctocebus; species Arctocebus calabarensis. The sequence continues at coordinate 8,393 of CAUYON010210741.1, read as the reverse complement.
GGGACACAGCCATTGGCACTTCATGCTCAGACATCCCAGAGGATTTTTGTAGCTCAAGGGGCAGACCTTCTATCCAGCCCAAATATTAGAAGAAAAAAACCCAAAAAACAGATGGTAGGGCTGAGATGTAAGAAGGAACAATGAGCAAAGCTATCAGACATCTCTGTGAGTGAAGCTAAACTGGGGAGTGTGTAAAACAGTTACAATGCCTCACTTATAGAGAAGTAGTTAGAACTAAACAACCAGAAAATATACATTGTAAAAGATGTTGTCTAAGAGTTCTGAGGTTTTTGTACTTGTTTAGGTGCAGAGTATTTTACCCTAATTTATTTTATTTTATTTTATTTTTTTTATTTATTTATTTTTGCAGTTTTTGGCAGGGGCTGGGTTTGAACCTGCCACCTCCGGCATATGGGGCCAGCGCCCTACTCCTTTGAGCCACAGGCGCCGTCCCACACTAATTAATTTTAGCCTGTATGATAGACTAAGGATGTGTGTTAATCTACTAAAATCAAGAGAATCTACTAAAAGGACAGAGGATACTTCCAAACAGAAGAAAGAGAATGAGAAATACTTAAGGAAAAATTAATCGGTCCAAAGGGGTAAATTACAGCACATTCATAAAATGAAATATGATACAACTTTAAAAGTAAGGAACAACAGGTACATACACCAACATGAAAAACACTCAATGATGAACTGAAGAAGTCACTCAGAGAAGAAAATACCACGTGACTCAATGTTCTGTCTGTCAAGTGCAAAACCAATCAAAGCTCCCTCACACCTGGGTTTGTGTTTCCCTGAAGACTAACAACATACAGCATCTCTTCATGTGCTTGTTAGCCATTTGTATACCTTCTTTGGAGAACAAATTTGTTCAAATCTTTTGTCACTTTGAACTTAATGTAATACACAATACACATATCCTTAAAGAAAAACAAAATCAGGGGAGGATGGGTGGAGGGAGGGTAATTGGTGGGATCACACCTACGGTGCATCTTAGAAGGGTACAGGTGAAACTTACTAAATGTAGAATATAAACGTCTTAAGACAATAACTAAGAAAATGCCATGAAGGCTATGTTAACCAGTTTGAGGAAACTATTTCAGATTGTATATGAAACCAGCACATTGTACCCCATGATTGCATTAATGTACACAGCTGTGATTTAATTAAAAAAAAAAGAAGGAAAAAAGAAAAACAAAATCAGGACAGTGGTTACCTACACAGAAGAGGGCAGAGCCTTCACAAGGGCCTCTAAGATACAGTAATGTTCTGCTTCTCAAGCCCAACTGTTGTCATACAGTTACTTGTTTCACTACGATTTAAATTGTGTATGTGCTTTAGTATTGTATAATATTTCACACAAAAGTGGTTTAGAGAGAAAAAGAAGGAATCTTACTTCCACGGACATGCAGAAGTAATTCTGCACTTCAGTCACGCAAGTCCGCAGCTGAACCCTAGTGGCCTGACCTTTCCTAGTACCTTAGGAGACTGGAAATGTACATGTCAACTCCCATCTGAGCTCCTGAAGCCAGCCTGGTATTAACCAATGTGACCTTGTTAACTGAGCCTTGATGGTCTACCTTTCATAAAAATCAACCTAATCACATAAAGAGAAGTAAAAGGAAATCCAACATTAGCTTCCCAGGACAATAGGAACAATTGCTCATGATTTGAAACGTGAATGCAAAGGAAAACTGCTCAAGATTCACATCACAGTTAAAGGAATCTCAGACATAATTTCCAAAGTATGAGCTAGTAGAATATTAAGCACAGCTATTATAGATTTCCTCAAATATCTCATCTCTAAGGAAATTCTGGGCCTGTGAAACCAAAAGAAGGGCAGATCCTCAGAGCACACTAATTTATTTTCCCCACTAAAGTAAACCTAAAGTGGAAGGGACATTAGCTGACGAGTTCCTCCTGACTGCTGAGCACAGTGTCCGGCGACACAACTGCTTCCATGTCTAAAGTGACGTGTTTGAGAATGCCCCTTCAAGCCTGCTCAAGGTTTAGTGCTTCAGATCAAGTGTTTCTTTTTCTAAAGTGATCTTTGATGTTTTTCAATACTTGGTAGATATAGATTTCTTGTTGGATCCTTTAGAAGCTCATTTAAAGATTTCTGTCCTGTCTCTAGCCCTTTCTGGAAGCAAAGCAGGTTATAAATAAATAATAAAGATGTCTTTCTCTTCTGACTTCTTTTTCCCCAGAAAGTGGCACTTATTATAATTAGATTTGGGGTAGATGGTGGAAAGGGCAAGGCGAGATAAGGAACGAGGTCAGAGCTTTCCATGTTTGCCAACATAGGTCATTAAACTCGAGCCTTTGGAAAACTGAACACCCTGTGGCTTTTCAGTCCTTCTTTGAATAAAGTCTACAGGAAACGCAAATTAATGGAATCTTCCCACTGCATCTACAAAGCTGGCATCACTTACGATTGCAGCTAGATCATTCCACTCATCTTTCACAAAGGCTAAATGAACTTTTCACATTAAACGTTAAAATGAGCTTGTGCCTGTAGCTTTTGAGCTTTCTTTAGTTTTAAAGGTATGATTCTTTTTTTTTTTTTTTTTTTTTTTTTGAGACAGTCTCAAGCTGTTGCCTTGGGTAGAGTGCTGTGGCGTCACAGCTCACAGCAACCACAAACTCTTAGGCTTAAGCAATTCTCTTGCCTCAGCCTTCCAAGCAGCTGGGATCACAGGCACCGGCCACAATGCCCAGCTATTTTTTTTTTTTTAATTGTTGGGGATTCATTAAGGGTACAAGACCAGCTATTTTTGTTGTTGTTGTTGTTATTATTAAAGTTGTCATTGTTGTTTTAGCTGGCCCGGGGTGGGTTCGAACCTGCCAGCCTCAGTGTATGTGGCCAGTGCCCTACCCCCTGAACTACAGGCGTCATCCTAAAGGTAATTCTAATCCTAACCCTAGTATATACCAGAAAGGATAAATTCTATGCTCGCACTCATTGCTAGCTGTGTGAAAACTGACTTGAGGCTAAAATGTGGCCACTCATTCCAAATAAGGCCCAGCCTAAGGAGAATTAATCTATCTGCTGAGGGAAGGAAGGAAGAAACAAACCAACGTTTACCTAAAACAAATATTTATCTTGAAAATAGGACTGTCATGTATTTTACCTTACTTTGTCTTCTGCTAACATGATACCATTATTACCTTTCTCATTATTATACAGAAGGTGCCAAAAACATGTATACACATTTTAAGAAAGGAAAAAACTATAATACTTATATCACATTTGCTTTCTTTTTTTTTTTTTTTTTGCATTTTTTTGGCCAGGGCTGGGTTTGAACCTGCCACCTGCGGTATATGGGGCTGGTGCCCTACTCACTGAGCCACAGGCGCCGCCCCACATTTGCTTTCTATAATTATAAGAGCTACAAGACACAATACACACAAGGTAACATTATTGGTATATACCATTACAATTTTAATACAGTTTTTTTCTTTCTTAAAATGTACATACATTTTTGGCCACCCCCTTTAGATAGAAGTTCAGGAAATATTAGTTCAGCTGTGCAAGGTCACACAGATAGAAATTAATATGTGTCTTAACTGAAAAAAGGCAAGTCCTTAGAATATTTTAGAAGCACAACAAATCTCACGTAGACTTTCACCTCCAGCGGTGACCCAGCCAGAAATCAATGAAAGCGGATGTGGTAACCACTACACATGGATCCACCCTACTCTACTCAGCCCCTGGCAGTGCCCCCTAATGCTCACTAGCAGCTAGAAAGCCCGAGGACGGCTCAGGTTCCACATGTGATGATGTACCTTTGGCAGACATGCCTATCCTAGACTTTACAAGGCAAAAGATGAATATCATGGCCCACAGCATGTGCTCGGGCTGCTTCTGTGCTCCCACCAGCAGACACAGCCAGGGAGGCACGGGCTTTTCTATGGCAGCTACTAACATCCCAGTGTCCCATTCCTGGCTTTGTAGTGTTGAGAGGCCAAGTCAGGGGGCACCCATCTGGTTCCAGGTGTCACAGTGGAGACGAGAGAAGTCCAGGACCCAGAAGATGTGACAGCCACTTCCTCACCCTCCTGCTGACGACAGGCCAGTTCTGTGGCATGATTCCATGAGGTGCTTCTGGGAGCTCGGCTGAGAGCCTGCTCCTCCGATCCTTCCAAAACTTTTAGAAGCCATCTAATGATGTATAATAAATCCCTTCCTGCTTCACCTAGGCAGACTGGATTGTTATTAACTGAACCCTGCCCCAGACAATGAACGTTCTACTTTCTCATGGAAGGGAGATACTGTTGGGCTGGTAACTTAGATCTCATGGTTGAGTATGGAAGAGGAAAAGGAATTAGATGGGATTTGTTTCAATCTGCACTCCACAAGGGTGTGGCTGACTCATTCATATATGATTCTGAAACTATTTCCTCAAGTCATGGCTCAACTAGAAATGGAAATGAAAGAAAGAAGGGTTTCCCCACAACCTGGGGCTGGTTTATGTTTGATCAAGTGAGATGACAAATGTGAAAATCCTTTAAATGGTAGAATGTTTATCTAAGGAAAAGTCCTACAACCTTCTTGGAAATTGCACTAGTAATAAATCTCAGCAAAAAAAGAAACAAATTGTATTTTGTATTTGTTAAGTTTTAGTTTAAATGCTCTCTGTATGGTGAATAAAGGACTAAAGCCCTAAAGGGAATAAATACCTCTTGAATTTCAGCTCAAATCTGAAAACCTGAGGTTTTTTCCTACCATGATTTAATATCTCAGTATTTTTTTCATGTCTTACATCCTATTGTTGATCATTGGTTTAAATAAAAATAGAACGATGCTATTTACCACTATATTTTAAGGGCTAGACAGATTCTAGCACAGCCAATATTTGACACATTTTTGATGATGGAATAAACCAACTATGCATTATTATTCTTTTTTTTTTTTTTTTTTGGTAGAGACAGTTTCATTCTATCGCCTTCGGTAGAGTGCTGTGGAGTCACAGCTCACAGCAACCTCCAGCTCTTGAGCTTAGGCGATTCTCTTGTCTCAGCCTCCCAAGTAGCTGAGACTACAGGCGCCCGCCACAGCGCCCGGCTAATTTTTGATGCAGTTCAGCCAGGGCTGGGTTTGAACCCGCCACCCTTGGTATATGGGGCCAGCGCCTACTCACTGAGCCTCAGGTGCTGCCCCAACTATGCATTATTAATTTATACTGTGAAACTCACAGTTGTAGACCAGGAGAGACCTTAAAGAACTGGAGAGTCAATCCAAGATACAGCCTGAGACAGAGGAACACAGTTGAGGAGTTTTCCTCTTAGGAACTAGAGTAGTATGAATCCCTTTTTCCCAAAATTAACCTATGTGTTACATAGAAACCCAATGTAATAGGCTGGGCACGGTGGCTCACGCCTGTAATCTCAGCACTCGAGAGGCCAAGGTGTAGATTGCCTGAGCTCATGAATTCGAGACCAGCCTGAATAAGAGCAAGACCTCGCCTCTAAAAAATAGCCAAGCATTATGGTGGGCACCTATAGTCCCAGCTACTTGGGAGGCTGAGGCAAGAGAATCACTTGAGCCCAAGAGTTTGAGGTTGCTGTGAGCTACGACGCTACAGCACTCTACCAAGGGCGATAAAGTGAGACTGTCTCTATAAAAAAAAAAACAAACATGGGAACAAAGAGTAGAAGAGATTAGAAAGTGTAGTGTTGAACCCAAATAGATACAAGAATTAAGTAAATGAAAAAAGGAAGCAATTCAAATATGTGAATGAAGAATGGATTTATGAATATAAAATGTTAGGACAACTGAATAGACATTTGAAAATACAGATAGAGCCCAAATATGTACCTTCTGTTAAAATAAATTTCAATATTAAAGTTTAATAACTTAAAGTACCTAAAGAAAAATACATGGGTCACTACCAAAGTTTTGAGATAACACAAAAATCAAGGAACATAAAATGAACCCTCCTAGTAGGACCATTAAGCCAAGCAAATTGAGATTTGCACAGGTACATCAGAAAAGACACTGTCAACTGTCTTTCTCAAAAGTGAAATAATGGACCATAACACAGTCTGTCTCAGAACTTTCGTAATGACCTACATATAAGTAAATATTACTGTATAATTAATTATGTTCAGCTTTGCTACTGAGATAGTACTTTCTAAGCATGACACCCAGAGCAAGAAAAAGATAAGACTGACAGATTTGAAGATAAACTTTAGATTTTGTAAATAAAATCACTATATATAAAACAAAGGAACGATAGGTTGAAAAAAATATTCGCAACACAGAAAAGTCAATATTCTTTATATACATTTAAAGTATCTATAAGTAAAACAACTGAACACCTCTGTAGCTAACTAGGCCTACATGTTGACCTCTTTATCCTTCCTAACTCCCATTGAAATGACCCCCCCCACACACACACACACATAGAAAATAATTACAAAATACAGAGTAATGCTGAAAAGCTAGAAAGAGCAGCAAGAGCAGGGCAGAGCAGCTGGAGATTCCTGAGGAGCACTTTGGAAGGAAGTAATGATAAGCTGGTTTCCAGTCTTCAGTTCTGAACAGGAAAATAGAGGACCTATCAAAACAGTAAGTTTCCAAGTAGACCTTCAATTAAGTCAAAGATTAGAGAGGTAACAACAGAAGCTGGAGAAGGAATGAGCCAGTGTAATAAGCAAAGGAGTCAATTTAAAAGAAGCAGCTAAGTTAATCATTCTCCCTGCCCAGTCCCCTCCAGCAGTTACCTCTGCAAACAGTCCCCAGTATACAGCTATTTTCACTTGTCACAGGAAAGCCAGGTGCAGCTCCACTACCCCTAATTTTCCCCTAACCCCCACTGATATTTCCCTTCCCCTGAAAAACACCAAATGCAGGTCGTGTGATATTCCTATATCCACTGCTGGTGTACAGGCTCCAGTCATCTCCTCTATAATTACAAAGGCACAACCATGAATCACCAAAAGATTGAGGAAAACAGTATATGAGATGCAAACAGACTCAACAAACAATACAGATTCAAGATCCTCAAAAGAATTTAACAAAATAGAAACCAGACTACAAAGTAGAAATTTTAGAATGAATTGTTGGGAATTAAAACTATCAAAGCCAGAATTAAAAGTCAATAAATGGGTTGATAGCAGAGTATATTCAACTGAAAATCTAAATTGGAGCTTAAAGTGTAATTTCCCTAGAAAATTACACTCTGTGCAAAGAACAAAGTGTAAAAGAAAAATTAGGAGATACTGAAGATAGTTTAATGGATATTGGACTCCTAGATTAAATAAAGATTCCTTTAAAGAAGAAAACAAAGAACTGATATAAGAAATATGAATTTTTTCTGTGCTGAAGCTGCATTTTAACAATAAAGAGTTCCCAATAATGGGGAGTAAGACAAAGAATGTCCTTCTAGGACATTGACACAGTGGTATCAAGAGCGATATAAAGATATCTTTACATCTCCCTAGAGATAAGGAGAAAATTCCAAAAGCTTTAGGGAGGGGAAAAAAAATACCATTTAGTTACTTAGAAGGAAAAGAGAACCTGATTCCCACAGAGGCGTGGATTTGAAGCCCAGTGAAAACACGTTTTCTGACTTAAATATCATCCAAGTTGGATAGTATAGTTATGTACTATAATTTGCAGAGGACATATCTTTAGCCGGGAACACCAGGCTAGAGCTGTTCTGAGAAGGGCTTCCCACCTTCATGATTCCTCCCAGGTTGGGGTGAGGACATTCTGTTGGCCCAGGGAGAGATCCCAGGAGGACTCAGGAAACTCCAGGTGAGGCCTTAGCAATCTTGTTTTACTCCCAACCATATCTACCTGAAGAATCTTCAGTATAATGACCTTATACAATTGCAAAACTGCCTTTCATAACTCATTTCACCTCTATGTTAACAACACTGTTCCACCTATAATTTCTTGCTACACCACCAGTGGCATCTTTCGAGAGTCTCATAGGCAATGAACAAATAGCACAAGGCATCATTCACGCAAGGCCTGGTGCAACTAAGTCAGTGAGAATGTACTTTCATGAATGGACAAGGCCTGGGACTTGTTGAGCCTAACTAGCCTGTCTAGGGACTGACTACCAGATTATCAGTTCTCTTATTCACAACACTGGTTGCTAGAAAACAATGGAACAATATTTTCAAAGAATTAATGAAAAAATTTAAGACCTGTAATTTTAATACCAAATTATTAATAAAGTATAAAGTAAAAGAAAGATCCTGGACATGTAAGGATTCAAAAAGTTTACCACTTTTGGGCGGCTCCTGTGGCTCAGCGAGTAGGGCGCCGGCCCCATATACCGAAGGTGGCGGGTTCAAGCCCGGCCTCAGCCGAACTGCAAAACAAAAAAATAGCCGGGCGCTGTGGCGGGCGCCTGTAGTCCCAGCTACTCGGG
>CAUYON010210736.1:0-19561 GCA_963573935.1 Arctocebus calabarensis | reverse complement strand
ATTCTTAAGATACTTTGCTAAGAAGAATATTAATTCTTGGAATTAATGGAAAATAATTGGAAAATAATTAGGGTATCCTAATTATTATTTTCCAAGATTCCTAATTATTATCCTAATATGGGTATCTAATGTACCCATAGGAAGACTGGGTACATTGGATACTTTTTCTTCCATTCTTGAGATACTTTGCTAAGAAGAATATGTTTTGAGTGCTCACTGGTTTCCAGGGAAAGAACTAAGAACCACAGGGGATATGGGTGTAGGAGAAACATAGACCCTACCCCAATGGAGATGTAACACATAGATGATTTCTAAAGTTGTGCCAGGGTTTAACTGGCAAGTTATGTCAGTAACGATCATATATTCCCATTTAAAAAATCTCAGAGTGCAAGTATCTGTGGTCATTCCATAATATGACCATAATATATTGGTCAAATGCAATTTGTATGAGCATATAAATGGTTTTAAGAAAAATAATGTCTTAAGATGCCCTTAAGCTCATCCATCCTTTATTTTGGACTTGCTATGTTTCACTTTATTAACCTACCACAGAACATTAGGGAAAATAGCTATAGCAAAAATCTACTGACAGTAAAATCCTTCTTACATCTAGATATGTGTCAAGTACTTGGAAAGTATCCAAATGCTTTTGCTCATTTAAGTTCAAGCATTGAATTTCTGAACAAAATCAGTTCCTCCTTAGCTAATCAGGTGACCTCTATGGGTGTTAGCCTTTGTGAAAACGATGCCTAGTGGAAAATTGGTTTGATGTTGGCACATTAAGTGTAGATAACAGAACCTGACAAACCATTGCTCTATTGCTCAGATTACAATAGAATGTATGCAAATTCTGCTTGGTGGCTCCAGTAACAGAGTCTACTCACAGAGTTGGTTTATACCCTATATTGTGTCCTGGAGTCCTCTGCTTCTAATATCTTTGCTTCTAATACCACTGCTTCTAATATCTTTGCTTCTGCCACTCCGTTAGCCTAACATTTCCTTGTGAATTCCAGTTTTCCCACTGTGATTATTGGTACTATTCCAAGCTGTTATTCTTTAGACACTGGGCTTCAATGTTGCTCAAATTATTAAACAAATGAACAGACAGGTATTAAATCCTTAGTAAGTATGAGTTAGTTACTCAGCCCACTGCTGGATACAAATGACAACAAGGCAGTACTTGGCCTTCACTTTAACTCTTTTGAGAGAGAGAAACAAATCAGAGACATCTTCAGGTGATGACAGGAATTGTTACACTCAATTGAGTCAGAAGACCTAGCCCTGTTGGAGAAGTATGGGTAAGAGTTCTGCAAGAAGAGATGTCATATTTGAGTCCTAAAACTTGGGGTAGGCATTAGCAAAGCATGGGGAAAGGAATTTTCAAATTAGAGGAAGTGGAATGTGCAAAAGGCTTGGTGGTAAAAGAGAGCTTCATGTGTTAAATCATTGGCTGTGGCTTAATGTGTTTATGTGATGTATACATATACCTTCTGTTTTTTACTTACATGTATCAAATCAGATTTGGGAGATTTGGGCCTTATCTGATTATGATAACGATAGGAAAAAAACCTGCCTGTAGCTGATGAATTTATTTGTTAAATGAACTTCTGCATTTTTTTGGTGTTTGACAAAGCAAAGAAATCATGAGATTTTTTATGTACCTCTATTAGACACCACACTTCCACTCCCACCCCTCCAAGACGTGAATCTGGCCTTGTGAAACTAGCATTCTCATTAAACTCTTTACCAGCCCAAATCCCATAAAAAACAGAATGAAGTCCTTTTCACCCCAAATTATTTTGATTATTTATGATAGTGAATATTGGGCACTTTTACCTTTATTTTTTTAAACAAATCAAAAGAAAAACATAATAAGTTTTATAAGGAAACTGCATGTTTGTGTCATATTTGCTTCTAGTTTTATATATTTTTAAAAGTGGAACAGTATGGCTGTAGGAATCATACTCTTTGGCCACTGCTGTAGTCTCATCCTTAGATTGCCAAGAGCAAGAATTAGGAATTTGGTTTGTGCTCTTCCTTCCTTCTTGTTCTCCTACTTTTATACATACCTGTATGCCTTCAAAAAGAATTTATAGAATTTTGTGTGCATGCATGAGATCATTGTTGACTTTTTAATATGGAATAGTCCAAACATGTACAAGAATAGAATAGAATAATGAAAACCCACACACCCATCACTTAACATCAGAATGTGGCTACTGAGGGTCAATCATGTTTCATCTGCATCCCCACCCTCCTATCCCCTAAATTCTCTCAAGCATTTTGAAGCAAATCTTGGTCATAATATCATTTCCTTAGCATTTATTTGACCGTGTACTTGTAAATTACAGCCATGCTATAATTACCACAACTAAATGTTTCAAAATATTTATTATCATCAAAAATTTAGTTTTACTTTTCTCCAGTTGTCTCCTAATTTTATTGGTCAGCTTGTGAGACTCAGGATCCACATAAAGCCTGTTGTTTGGAGCTGGTTGCTGTGTCTCCTAAATATCTTTAGAGTTATAAGTCTTTCCTCAGTTATTTTCTTGCTATTTATTTGTTTATAAAAGCATGTCAGTAGTTCTATAGTTTCCCACAGTTAGGAATTTGCAGATTTTATGCACATAAAAACTTATAACTTGTGTTTCTGTCCCTCCATTTCCTGTACACAAGTAATTACATCCAGAGTCTTGACATGTTCAAGTTACAGTGTTTCTTTAAGAGATACCTGATATCCGCTTATGTGTTCATTAGTAATAATGTAAGGTCATTGCTTAGATACATCATTTTTTTAACACTTGTACAACAGTGCCATCTTAACTTCCTCCTTTATTTATTGACTATGCTCATGTGAATTTTTTAGTGTCTGATGCCATATTATAGATATTCTTCTGCATTTTATTAATGTTTAGCTCTCCATGCTAATAAATAAATATTTAATGAGTTCCTTGTTTCCATATGGTATTCTATCATATATATGTACACACACAAACCTATGTGTATACGTATATATATATTTTGTTTTACAATTTATTATTTCTCTTATTGTTGGACATTCAATTTATTTCAGAGTTTTTGCTAAAACAAACACAACTTCAGAGTTCTTTTTTTTTTATTTAAAAAATATGGAACGCTTCACGAATTTGCATGTCATCCTTGTGCAGCGGCCATGCTAATCTTCTCTGTATCCTTCCAATTTTAGTATATGTGCTGCCGAAGCGAGCACAACTTCAGAGTTCTTATTTATAATAATCTTTTGGTGTGCATGAGTTAAAGCTTCTCCAAAAGTTAAATGTTAGGTCAGTATGTGAGATTCATTTTCAATGTCACTAGGTAGCGCTAAATTTTTCTCCACTTTCCTCAAGGTTTCAGAGATCTTGCACTGTCCTTCCATTCAAAGTACTCAGCGTGCTAATGTCCTATAGTTTGGGGTGTCATGTTCTGAGCCCAAAGGGGGTATGTTAATTAACTGAATGCCAGTATTTAATTGGGAAATAGGAAAACTAAAGATAAATGAAAGTGTTCTTCTGATGTATGGTTAAATGGAAACAATAGGAAATATTGTATGTTATGCCTACAACTACATAAATATATGCATTCAAAAGTGTAAAAATGTATAAATGTTGTATAAGAAGGAAAAGTATGGCTCCTTGTTGTCCTCAGTCCCTGGGAGGTAACTGCTAAGTCCTTAGAATTTCCCAAATGACAGGAGTATCTGAGTGCCTTGGATCACATCTGACTTTATATAAGGAGGTAATTCAGGATGGGGCCTGGTTACCATAAAAACTAACCATATACTTAGAGGATTAGGGCTTTGAACTGGGTAATACTAGCCTGACCTTTGGGAGTGGGAAGGGCCTGGATAGTGAGTCCAAGTAACTGCCCAGTGATTCAATCAACCATGACAATATAATGAAATCCTAATCAAAATTCTAGATAGCAAGACTTGAATGAGTCTCCTGGTTGGGAAAGTACAGTAAGGGAATGCATCCTGATTCCATGGGGAGAGGGCCTGAGGACATTCGGGATCCTCCCACTTGAGCCCTATGGGTCTCTTTATTTAGCTCATCCTGACTAGTATCCTTTATAATGAAATTATAAACATAAACATAGTGTTATCTTGAGTTCTGGAAATCATTTCAGCAATTTATCAAACACACAGGGGTTACAGGAACCCCAGATTTGGAGCCATTTGTCAGATGTGCAGGTGACTTGGAAACCCACAAACTTGTGCCTGAGATCTGAAGTAAAGAAGGTCTTGTTTGGGACCGTGCATTTGACCTATGAAATCTGCACTAATTCTGTGTAATTAGTGCTAGAAGTGCATTGCGATACTATAACAATCATTTTGAAAAGCTCTTTGGCAATACCTATTAAAGCTTAATGTATGCATATTATATAACCCATGAACTTAATTCCTCAGTATATACCTCAGAAAAATGACTGCTATATCAAAAACAAAAAGTGCTCAGAAATGTTTATAGTAGCTTATTCATAGTAGATTAAAAAAAACCAACACAAATATTAATCAGTAGTACAAGTGGCAAATAATTCTAGTATGGTCATAGAATGTAATATTATATACCAATGAAAGACAAACAAAGTACTCACACACAACAATGGTGAATGAAAGAAACCAGACATAAAAGAATATATACTATATTCTTACATTTTTATGAAGTGCAGAAGCAGGCAAAAATAATCTTTGGTGATGTCTCAGAATTGTGGTTATCACTGGAGATTATTAACTGGGCCAGTGCAGGACTGGGAACATTCTAGAATGCTAAAAGTGTCCTTTTTTGTAACTGGGATGGTGATAATTTGGGAGTATGCATATGCTTTAAAATAGATACACCTCATGCACTTATAAAATTTATGCATTTCTTGTATATGTTATATATCCTGGTTAAAAGTTGAAGAAAAAGATAAAAATGCAAATTTCTCAAGTGAATCAGATTTGTGTGGGAATGTGGGACTTTTAGTAATTTTTATAGTGGTACCTTCTAGTATGTGAATGTGAGTAATATAATTTTACTAATCCAGAGTAGATGTAATGAGTGCCTTAGGAGTTCCACTCAATGTCATTTAAGGCTAGAGAGGTACAAATATTCCTATTTACAAGTAATAAATATTACAAAGCTCGATTATGGCACCTGAGAGGCTCAGGGGGCCCCAGGTGAAAGGCATTAGCTGGTCTCCCTCTTACTAGTTGTGTGTTATTGGGCAAGGTCAATAAGAGCTCCTCCGTAAGTGAGGAGGAAAATAATGCTTACAAACATCATACGCACAGTGAGTACCCTTAAGTGTAACCTTTAGAGTTATTGTTACCGGCCATTATTACATAAAAATATCAGCTGGAAGAGATAGCTCTATATTTCTGGACTGCTAAACTTCCTGGCATTTGAGTTTTTATTTTTTGAAAAACTGAAAGCCTCAATAATAATAGCTACAGAGAGAGAGAGGAGGGGTCTTAGAGCAGGAAATGTACACTCGGGGTTAAGCTCCATCCTCTGAAAATGCAGCAGACATCTCACAGAAGTGAACCTGGAGCCCTGGCTGCTGGACTTGAGTCCCATCCCTTGTGTGCTCATTTCAGATCAATTTAGCAGAATCCCCACAGGGGAGGTGTAGGAAAACTTTGGCCTTAGATAGAAATGCAAAGGTCCTTAAGCCTGAAATGAAGAAAAACATATTCATTTGGCTTTAAATAAGGCCTTCGGCTGAGTTTGAAATTGAATTTTAGTCTTAGAGTTCAGGTAAACATACCAATAGGTAGTGTATCTTTCCTCATTTTGTTTGTTTGTTTGGGGGGGTTGGATAATGGTTTTAGAAACTTCTAGCTTTCGAGATATCTCAATTTCAAAATTAAGTAAATATGTTATAAAATACCATGTAGATTTCACCATGTCTTTTAGTCTTCAATTCAGTGCTACATGGGTTAGGTGAAATGTATTGACAGTTTCTATCTATTGCAGTTTCAACTCAGTGTCTTTACTATTACTGTACTGAAGCTTTTGCATTTTATTCATAGCTTTATAATGGTTTTGTTCTCATATCACTATTTTCTAAACTATATGCATTGAATTTAAAAATAAACAACTCAACAAAAGCTTTGGCTATATTATTTTTTAAATTGTGTATTGAAAACATTTAATAAAAATGCAGATGTCCTGCAATAAGCAGGACATCTCGGAGATTTTAATATTCTGTTATGTATGGTTAATGTCTAGGCTATAGTACCTCAATATTTTACAAGTTATTTACACCTAAAATTCCTTTTTTTTTTTTACTTACCACATATACTGGTGTATCTTGAAACATTGATTTTGTAGAAAAATGCCTGATAATAATTTACATGCACATGGTAATATGTGACAATTTTGACATATAAGACCAATTTCTTCATGGGGAGAAAACCAACATATGTGACCTTCTTTTTAAACAAAATATTTGAGTATAGTGATAAATAATGGTAAGTTTAGGCCAAATGATCAAAGTGTCTGCGTGTGTGTCCCCTTATTTGGTTATAGATGCTGTAATAGTTACACAATACACAGCATTATTTAATCAACTCGTTGGTGCTAGAATTGGTTATTATTTAGATTTTATCCTTTCATATTTAGATTTTATCCTACATAGTGAATGCAATTTGTTTCCACTAATAAAAGCCTTAAACCTTCAATAATTTGGGGTGTAGTAGATCTCTAAAATGATAAAAGATAATTATTTTTGATGGTGTACCTATAGTTTGTGAAATCCATCTTTAAAATGTAATTTAGTTAAGTGGTTTTGTTAAGTATTCTGGGAAATAAAAATGTCTCTCAAGAAGAATTTGCATTTTGAAATCTGATTTTATAGCCACAGTGATCAGAACATCATTCAATTCTATCAAAAGAATTTAATCTAGAGACTATGTCACATTTGCATGAAGTATCTAGCTCCAAAGTACTTCCCACACAGATTTGGATTGAATGTGTTCACTGCTTCCCCAGTGTTGCTAAAATACCAAAATAATACCCTGCTCACCAATATATGATAAAAACCCAGCAGTATATATTCTCAGAGAACATCTTTGATATAAATATACAGTTCATTTTAATTTCAATGTATCATTATAAGAGGAGTTTGGTATTCCTCAGGAGGTTACAGGCATAATTCACCTTATCCCCTGATAGAAAAGGGCCCCATCTATGCACAGAACAGGCACAACAGGACATGGTGAGGCACCTACCTCTATGTCAGTGACCTCTTTCTACTTTTAATTTTTCTTTCAGTTGGCAACTGAAGGGAAAATTAACCCCTAGCATTCTCTGTGCTTGTTGTTATAGAAGCTTTGTGATGACATTCTGAAAATGGTAAAGAATGACCCTAAAGAGCAGACTGAGGGTTATCAAACCAGCCCCTGTCCACATTGTTCATGTGGGTTCGGAGGAAATAGGGGTGAAACGTCTTCGGAAGCATAACTGGGGTAAGAACCTTGGCAGTGTGTAAAGAGAATCATCCTGTACCCTGTCCTGTGGGCTTTTATACTACTATCGTATAGCAGGCCTAGCTAAGGACAAAAAGGAGGGAGAGCTACTGTAATTTTCAATTAATTCTTAATGTTTGGGTTAAGAAATTGAGCTGAATGTAGGCATGAGTTTAGATTGTGCGTTAAGACTTAAGAAGATCATAGAATTTACTGAAAACAATCCACGTGTTCGCCAGTGGCAGGGGGTAAACATACAGTGGTATATCCAAAGGCATACCATTGGCAATAAAAAGGAAGACACTACTGAGACACACAACAGTATGGATAAAACGGAAAAGCATTATATTGAATGAAAATTGCCAGACACAAAAGACTACATTCTCTGTGAAACCATTTATATGAACTTAGGGAAAAGGCAAAAATCTGGTGTCAGAAAGCAGATCAGTGGCTCCAGGGCTGAGTATAGGAGACAAAGATTGATCAAAGAGGGGCAGAAAGGAGCTTGTTTAGCTGTTATTTCAGCTAATAGGAATATTTTATGTGATAATTATCGTGATGATACACATTTGTCAGATTTCATTAACTTGTACACTTAAAATGAGTGACTTTTACAGTATGTAAATTATAATTATACCTAAATAAAATTAATTACAAAGAAAGTGTGGTAGAATTCACTAGTAAGGGGTGAGAGTATTTTATAATTTGCTAATGCCAAAAAGGCACTAGAATAATTATGGGCACAGTCTGAGTTTCATCCAGCATCTGGACAAAAATTGATGTCAGTTAACACGCTTCAGAGGAAGGTGGAACGGCGGTGCCTGTGGCTCAGTGAGGAGGGCGCTGGTCCCACATAACAAGGGTGGCAGGATTGAACCTGGCCCTGGCCAAACTGCAATTAAAATATATATAAATTTATATATAGCCAGGCGTTGTGGTGGGCACCTGTAGTCCCAGCTACTCAGGAGGCTGAGGCAAGAGAATCGCCTAAGCACAAGAGCTGGAGGTTGCTGTGAGCTGTGATGTCACAGTGCTCTACAGAGGGCGATAAAGTGAGACTCTGTCTCTTAAAAAAAAAAAAAAAGAGGAAGATGGAAGATAAAAACAATTACACCCATGGGGTCTTCTTGGTCATAACTGTTAAATATGTAAAGCACCTATCCCAGTGCTTAGCATGCAAAAGGTGTTTAATTAAGGCTTATTACTGATATTTTTATTGTTGTTACTGCTCAGAGTGCTTAGGCAATAGAAACTGCGAACATAGGAGAGAGAGAAGCTTTCACTGTCCTTCCAGTGGGGAAAGACTGTGAGTGATTCTGATGATTTGAAATACACAGCACAAGGTGGAATTTACCAATGACTTACTTAGGGGAATCAATGAACTATAATGTGTCACATAAGCTAAATATGACAGCACCATTTCTCTAATACATTCTGAGATTTTCTGTGTGTGTCAAATCATTTCTGAGCTATCACAATCTACTTTGAGGACTCTTAGAAGAATTTTGTATCTGGTAAGAGTTAAGCCTTCCTAAGTTTGTAGGCATTCAACAGAAATTGTGGCTGTGTACAGAAGCTTGAAATCATTTAGTAATGTTTTTTGATAGTGAGAGAAACAGGTAATGTGCCAACAATTGACTGTAGGAGTGAGAATCTCGTGTTAGATTGATCTTGACATGTGCTGCCATAAGGAATATATATTATTAGCCAGCTTCTGTTGAGTTTTTAATGTCTGCAGACTGATGGTGCTAAGTAAATTTCATGAACTATCACATGCAAACATCATCACAATTTTAAGAAATAGAATAGGGAAAGTGTTCCATAAGAATTAAGAACAAGATCAAAAGTTGATAATTGCTGATGTTGAACCACAGGAAAAAATTTGGTGAGGGGTGTTAAGTTTTATCAGAGCTGGATTGCTGACATTGTTTCCCTTGTTGCTTGTCCAATCCTGGGGATAGAATTGGGATAATAACTGACATCTAGCCCAACTCTCTGACCTTCCAAAATACGTCCATAGGATAGTAATATTTGCTAGGTAGGCAGTACATGATCGAATGACTTAACTAACACTTCCATGAGTTTCAATTATTGGAAAGCAGGATTTTTATGGTATATTTTTAGGGTCTAAAAGATAACAAACATAGCATAAGATTGATGTTGTATAATGCCATATAATTTATTTTTGTGATTTCCCAACTGAACAAGATTATTTACAAGTCCATTTTGGTACAATAGACACATTTCTGTGTTAAATGGTTAGCATTAGCAATAACTTGAGTTTTGATAAACCTTTAATTATACTTGAGGATTAAGCCAGGACAATTGTTGATTCTAAGCATGGAATCTAATGGGTACATTTATCATTTCCTTCTCATACTGAGCTTTGAGCTTCTGATTATCTATTTTCCAAGAAAGTAGGAATGTTGTTTCTTAGAATAAAAATGTTCTTTATAATGTGAGCAGTAGATTGAAGCTGTACAGATTGGTTTTTTAATGAAATAGGCAAAATTCCAATGGAACTGACAAGCTTTATTTCTATTTGTTGTATTTTTTTCTCATTACAGATGGACCCAATTCAGAAAGCTGTAATAAATCATACATTCGGGGTTCCTCTTCCCCATCGAAGAAAGCAAATTATATCATGCAACATTTGCCAGTTGAGATTTAATTCCGATGTAAGTTTATCATTTAGTATTCACTAAAAGTATATATTATGCTGTGCTAATCTTTCAGGAGAAAATATTTCTTAAAACACTTTTCTCCAATAACTGAGCATGTCAAAATTCAAAGATAGCATTTCATTCCTATGTGCTTTAATTTTGGAGTTAATTATATCATGCTTGGTTGTTTACTATAGGCAAAATCACACATATGTAAGTTTTTATAGTTTAGTGATGGTTTTTTTTGTTTTGACTTGCCTTGTTTTGTTTTTTTGTATCTTGATAATGCTACATGGAGGTGATACACTTTGCCTTCTGGATTAGGACTAATGAAGTTTCCAATAGATTACACCTGTGAAATAAGATAGAAAAATAACCATATTTCAAGGCCAGTAGTTTGGCTCTGTAAACATTTTTTGCCTGACATGAAGGCTCCAAATTCCAGATCAGCCCTTGTGTCTTTACTCATGTTAGAGTTCTCAAGTTATTTCCCTAGGAATATTAGCATTTTAGCAGGGAGTCCTAAAGACCCCAAATGATTCAAGCTCCAAAAGAATAAAACTTGAATGGACAGCATGCAGAAGGGAAATATGTGTGGACCTATCCAATTGCTTTACAAGTTATTCATGGCTTTATTCATAACAATAACAGTGATAATAATTGTGATAATAATTTTGACTTGTGGCCAATATAAATAATCTGTGCTCCCTGCCCCCCCTTCCCCTACTAAACCTGCTTTCTTGTGCAGTTAATTCTTAGGGATGCAAAAGAGTGATGGCATGTTGGTTTGGAAGGGATAGAAATTGGACACTGTTCATACTCCAGACAAACAGAGGGCTCCGTCCTATCACAATGGGCTCTTCTAGGTGCCATGATCTTGACCTAGGTTGAAGATGAACAAACAGACTGGTTGTGAAGCAGTGTTAAGCCTTCCAGTATTTACTATCACCAGTCAAGTAGATCCCTTGGACGTCCTGGTGATGAGGATAGAATACAAGATAATAAGGTACTGGAAATAGTCGGCATAAATAGTGTGGTTTGTTTCATCAAGGCAGAAAACATTCTATTTTGTACAAGGATTGCTGTTGTCTTAAGTATTCACGCATACTAGTGTAATTGTCATGTAATTTTATAATATTAATATTATTGACCTAAGCAAGAGAAGAGTAGATTGCCTTTCTAGTATCTGTTTTAGTCTATTTGGCCGGCTTAAAAAAAATACCTTAAACTAAGTAGCTTATAAACTACAGGGATTTCTTTGTCACAGCTCTGGAGGCTGAGTGGTCCAAGAATAAGGTGCCAGCAAATCAGTTTTTGTAAAGGCCTCTTTTCTGGTTCATAGATAGGGCACTTTCAGTGTATTTTCACATAGTGAAAGAGAAAAAGAGTTCTTCCTCGGGCCTCTTTTATATGTGCACTAATTCCATTCATGAGGGTTCTGCCCTCATGACCTAATCACCTCCCCAAAGTTTCCACCTCCTCATGCCATCACCTTGGGAGTTAGAACTTGAACATATGGATTTAGCAGGAATATAAATGTTCAGCCCATAGCAGCACTTAAATGGTATTTACTGCTTAAGGGGGTAAAAAGCAATGAACCAAACATATAGTATTTATTTTTTTTATTTGAAGAGATATTTTTATTTATTTGTTTGTTTTTAATATTGAGAACTTTGATTTGATTTGAATTGTAGAAACTTATTATAGATTTGTTTAATTAACAATGAAGTATTTTCACTAATGATTGTAACATAATGGTCTCTCTTAGCTGTTCTAAAGAGTTCTCCTAACAGGAAAACAAGAGTTTTGAACTCAATAGTTATAATTTTGATCATTTCTAAATGCTTAAAAAATAATTGTGCAGTTTCATAATTGCTATTTTAAGTGGTTTCTTAATAGTCCTTTTTAAAAATTGTCTTGCTATTTCTCTTTGAAAAGCATCAGATAATGATATAAAAGTCTCTCAGGAGCCATGTGACCAGCTTCCTACATCTAATGGGACCATTAGGTTTCAAATATCTCCTCCTGCCAATAACTCACTGTCAATAATCTTTTCTCTGTTAAGGATAATTTCTGTAAACTAGGGATCAGAAAGGGACTTTAAGGTCATTAAAACTAATCTCCCACTGAGTGCAAGAATTCTGTCCATCATGTCCGGGCCAGTTGATTATTCTTTCAGTTGATTATTCCAAGTGATGGATCAATCTCCACTTTGAGAGAGTGGTTCTGTTTTCCAGAGTGTTTCAAATTCTAAAGATTGATATCAAAGTTGCATTTGGACCTTTTAGAAATATTATCAGATAGGCTTTAAGAAGTACATGTACACTTGTATATATGATTAACATTATAAAGAACATTACATAAGGAATGTTAGCATACTTTTCTAAGATGAAGTCTTATTTTAATTCCCTGGTAATAGAGAGTAGAAATTTATTTTATTGTGGAAATTTCTAGGTGATACGGGAATCAATATGCATTTTTATTAGGGACAATAGGCTTCTCTTTCTTATAACTTTGCTTTCAGGTCTGTCTAACATGTGGTAACTGGAAAAATGGGCAAAGTATTTTGGGGATTTGTACTAATCAGCCTGGGTCATAATTAAACAATTGCAGCCTTGACTGTTTATGAGATGATTACTATTAATGTATTAATCTTCTACTGTTTCTGTAACACATTACCACAGACTTAGTGCCTTGAAACAATACAAATACACAGGCATGCCTCTGCTCACTTTATGTCTATTTCACTTTTTGTTAATTCTCTCAATATTCCCACTTTTCTGTTATTATTGTATCTGTTATCAGATCTTTAATGTTACTATTATAATTGTTTTGGGGTACCTTGAATTGCTCCAATACTAGGTGACATATTTAATTGATAAAAGTTTTCTGTTTTCTGACTTCTCCACCAGAAGGCTGTTACCCTATTTCCCTTCCTCTGCTCCAGCTTCCCTACTCCCTGACACATAATATTGAAATTATGCCAATTAAAAATCCTACAATAGCCTCTGAGTGTTCAAGTGAAAGGAAAAGTCATATGTCTCTCAATTTATGTCAAAATCTAGAAATGATGAAACATAGTAATGAAGGCATGTCAAAAGCCAAGGTAGAGAAAAACCAAGGACTCTCATACCAAATGGTTAGCCAAGTTATAAATGCAAAGGAGAAACTATTGAAGGAAATTAAATCTGCTGCTCTAATAAATACATGAATGATGGGAACGTAAAACCGCCATATTGCTGACATGGAGAAAGTTTTAGTGGTATGGACAGAAGATCAAACCAACCATAACATTCCCTTAAGCCAAAGCCTAATCCAGAGGAAGGGCCTAACTCTCCTGAATTCATTGATGGCTGAGAGAAGTGATGAAGCTGTGAGAACAAAGTATGAAGCTAGCAGAGATTGGTTCATGACATTTAAAGAAAAAAACTTTCTCTATAACATACAAGTACAAAGAAAAGCAACAAGTACTGATGTAGAAGCTACAAGAAGTCATCCAGAAAATCCTGCAAAGATAGCTGATGAAGATTGCTATGCTTGGAGGTACAATTTCAATGCAGACACGAAAGCCCTTTACAGGAAAAAGAAGCCATGTAGGACTCTCATTGCTGGAGAGGAGAAGTCAATATCGGGCTTCATTGTTCAAAGGACAATCTGACTTTATTGTTGTAAGATAATGAAGCTGTTGACTTCAAGTTGAAGCCATGGGTCACTGACCATTTCAAAAATATTAGGGCCCTTAAAAATCATAATAAATGTATTGTGCCTATGCTTTATAAATGGAACAAAACCTAGATGACAGCACATATGTTTACAGCATTGTTTATTGAATATTTCAAGCCCACTGTTGAAACCAGCTTCTGGGGAAAAAATAATTTTCAAAATATTATTGCTCATTGACAATTCACATGATCACCCAATAGCTCTAACAGAGATGTATAAGTAGACTAATCTTGTTTCATGTCTCCTAACACAACATTCATTTTGTAGCCCAGGGAGAAAGGAGTAATTTTGACTTTCAAGTCTTATTTTAAAAATACCTTTGATAAAGCTAGCTGCCATAGTTAATGACTTCTTTGATGGATCTGAGCAAAGCAAATTAAAACCTTTTGGAAAAGATTCACCATTCTAGATGCCATTAAGAATATTTGTGATCCATGGGAAGAGGTCAAAATATCATTAACAGAAATTTGGAAGAGGATTTTTTTGAACTTTCATGGATGACTTTGAGGGTTTCAAGACATCAGTAGAAGAAGTAACCATAGATGTTGAAGAAGTAGCAAGAGAATTGGAATTAGAAGTAGATCCTGAGGATGTGACTGAATTACTACAATTTCATGATAAAACTTCAACAGATGAGGAGTTGCTTCTTATGGATGGGCAGAGAAAGTGGTTCTTTTATATCAAATCTACCGCTGTGAATGTAGTTGAAATAACAATTAAATAACAATGAATTATATTCATCAACATAGTGGATAAAGCAGCAGAAGGGTTTGATAAGACTAATTAATTCCAATTTTGAAAATTCTACTGTGGGAAAATGCTACAAAGGAATATTTCATGAAAGGAAGATTCAGTTGATGCAGGAGTCTTCACTGTTGTCCTATTTTAAGAAATCACCAAGGCCCAGTCCGACCTTACACCTTAAGCATCCACCACCCGGATCAGTCAGCAGTCAACCACATTGAAGCAAGACCCTCCACCAGCAACACAGTTACAAATCGCTGAAGGCTAACAAGATTGATAGCATTTTTGTTTTTTTTTAGAAATCAAGTGTTTTTAAAGTAAGGTATGTACACTTTTTTAGACAACACTGTTACGCACTTACTAGACTATAGTGAGTATAGTGTAAGCATAACTTTTATATGTGCTGGGAAATGAGAAAATTCATGTGATCTACTCATTTTATTACGGTTATCTGGAACCCATCTGCAATATCTCTGAGATATGTCTGTATCATTTTATAGTTCTAGAAGGGAAAATTCTGAAATGAATCCCACAAAGATAAAAATGAGGTATCTTGGGTTGTGTTCCATCTGGATGACCCTAGGGGAGCTTTGTTCCCTTTGTTCAGCTTCTAGAGACCGCTTACGCTCCTTGGCTTGTGACTTCATCCCATCTTCAATACTAGCAATAGCCACTTCAGTCCTTCTGACCCCTACTCAGTCTGACTCTCAGCCCTTTGCCCCTGTCTTCCACATTTGCAGACCCTTGTGATGACAATGGGCTTACC
The DNA here is from genome assembly GCA_963573935.1 of Arctocebus calabarensis. Classification (NCBI taxonomy): domain Eukaryota; kingdom Metazoa; phylum Chordata; class Mammalia; order Primates; family Lorisidae; genus Arctocebus; species Arctocebus calabarensis. Next base: position 4,194 of record CAUYON010210736.1, on the reverse strand, counting down.
TGGATAATTCCAGGATAATTTTCCTATTTCCTGGTCAGTTTTTAACAACCATACTCCTATTCGCTAACCTAATCTCACTTCATTATGTAACGTAACACATTCATAATTTCCAGGGATTACAACTTAAAAACCTTTGAGATCCCATTAATTTGCCTGCCACATATACTGTACTTTAATTCATATGGACATTAGATGTAGGTTTGAACTACTTTCATGACTCCTTTAATTTTTCAGATATTATTTGAATCAGTTTCTTTGGTCTATATAAGCTAGACACATGTGAACTCACTGACTTTAAGTTTTCTATTATCTTGAACCCTGGATATAAATTTTTTTTGCAGTACTAATTTTAAGTATTCCATGATTTTTAAATATGTGAAGATACAAAGTTAAGTTTTTACAAACAAAACATAGTCATTGCAGAATTGAAATATAGGAACTCTCTAAGAAATTAAAAAAAAATCCTTATATCCTTATGTGTCAGTAAGAGAAACTTATATACTAGAGACATTAAATTTGTTTATTTATTGACCAGCCATGTCCATAAGTACTAATTTTATAAAATATTTCGGTACTGAATTCCAAAATCATTTGGCTTTATCAGTTAGTCCATAAAGAGAAGATAATCCCTAGATAAAGAAAAATCATAATTTAAATATGCATTTACATCACAATGGAGCATTTTAATTCCAAGGAACATCTTCTAATCCCAATAAAACAGCCCTTCTGTTCTTTCTAAGGTAAATCTGGAATTTTTTGTCCTGTTTCTATTTTTAGACCTGGAATCTTTCTGGAAAAATAACACTGTAATTCTGTTATATGCTTGGCTGAATCCTCTGTGACATAGGAAAGTATTTTTCCCTTCTGAACCGTTTTACATTTCAAAGCCTCTTCTCCTTCCAATGAAAATAATAGCTTGTAGTTCTTTTCATCTTTGGATCATGAAAATTCAATTTCCTTTCCTTCTAACCTTTTATTTATTTTTTTTGAACCTTTATATCATAAACTGTGTAGTTTGGTGTCTTGCCATACCTATTTCCTGTACAGTACAGCTTCCATTTTTGGTTTTGCAGATAGCTTTTAAGATGTCATAAATTATGCCATGTGCATTCGTAATCAGATTACCTTTTCCTGGTATAGGCTTCCTCTTGACAAAAACTCGCCTCAGCTTTCATAGGAAACATACATAGGGTTATGAGGAAAGCTTCCAATGAAAAACTAAAGAGTTGTAATTTGTCCACTTGTTTTATCAGCATCTTAAAATAAGCAGGAATTACCACATGGCTTGGGCCAGTTAGAAAGTGTGCCTTTGAAACACAATTTATAGCAGGGCCAAAGTGGATGTAAGTTTATTAAGTGATGTACAGAATGAATACTCAATGATTGTTTATAGAATGGGAAATATAAACTCAGATCTCAAACTAAGGGATTATAAATGATAGCATCTTAGAGTTACTATAATTAACATTGTAACAATAGGATTTCATGATATGTTAGACATAGAAGAGACTTTTGCTATTTCACATGAAAACGCTGAGGAGCAGAGTGTGTAGGAAATTCATGCAAGGCCACATGGCCAGTAGCTGGCTGGGGAGGGTTGGTGTTAACTTCTTTACTCTTTACACCACATCTGACCAGGGTAGGACAGCAAGTCCATGCTGAAGTTGCAACAGATGCTCCAAGAATGGCTCAGAGTGAGAGGTATGTGTTTCTTGCTTCATCAGGCTGTCCTGGACAGAGGCCTAATGGTTTCCTTCCTCATGGAACTAACCAAAAGGAGGCGGTGCTGTTAGAGAAAGTCATTCAGAGGCTACATCTCACCCACCAGTGCTCTCAAATGGAATTACTTATAGGTAGTCACACACGTGTTAAGCATAAACATGGAAACTTTAAGTCAAAATTGAAATTTGTGAATTGTAATACAGGAACAACATATTATTTATGGCTCAGGACTGTCAAGCAATCATGACTTTGATGAACTGTTTTGATATAGCAGAATGGGGGCAAAAACCTCATTGATGCATAACCTGGTTTAGGCCTGGTTTAGAGACCTCCTACTCATCTAAAAGGGGATTCTTAGGCTTATCACCCATATAATTGATAACTTTTCCTATGGTATTATAAAATAGAAATTAATTTTTCTGCACTTTAGAATCCATAAATATAGTGAAACTAAGCTGTGTGTCTGAGTTTAATTCATATCTCTTAGTTATAACATCAATATTATGATGAAGACACTGATAGAAGTAGTCTTTTTTACCAGATGATCAAGTTGGATATTAAGCTTACTTAACATCATGGCTTAAAATATCTTGTTAATATTTAAATCAATATTATCTTTGCGGTTGATGTTTAAAGGAAATACTGCTTAGGTGAGTTAAGAACAAAATCTAAAAAGGTTGTATTATGGTCAAGGAACTATTCTTTTACTTCTTTCTATTTTTCTTCCATTTCCAAATATCCTTTACAAGCATGTTTGAATTCTATAAAGGAAAAGAGTATTGTATCTATGATTTTGATGTTTTTTTAAGGTACATAGGCAACCTGTTGTCTAGAGTTGTCTTTTTTACTTGGTCACATGTCCTCGGGCTTTTCATGGAACTCACAGGTTCCACAAACATTTAATTTAAAATGAGTAGAATACATTAGAGTGGTGTTGTAAGAATTCAATAAGATATGACATATAGCCAGTTGGATTATAAACCACGTAGTGACTGGAATTGAAAGGTCCTTTTGATTGTATATAATAAATAATGCAGTTGTTTTTCTCCTTTGAATGTTAAATTGCTTTTTAAAATATCAACATCTGAAAATATCTTTACTTATTTTTTTAAAAAAGTATTTTAAATGCTCTATTCTGTTTTAGTTATTTGTATTTAGTGTGTTTTCTGTTAAGATATAAGGCCTTACAAGGGTACAGGTGAAACTTACTAAACGCAGAATATAAATGTCTGAACACAATAAGTAAGAAAATGTCATGAAGGCTACTTTAACCAGCTTGATGAAAATATTTCAAAAATTTCAAATTGTATATAAAACCAGCACATTGGGTTTCAAATCGTATATAAACCAGCACATTAATGCAATCATGGGGTCATGATGAGTTAGTAAACACAGCTATGAGTTAATAAAAAAAAAAAAAAGATATAAGGTCTTCACTCCTGGTAATTCTTTACCTTTTAAAAAATGCAGGGACAACTTGTCACTGGCAAACCTGCATCTATTAAAAACTTTCGACCTTTTTAAGTCTGTTGCTGCTGCTGCTGTGTCCCGGAGGATCTTCTGAGGGACCCAGTTATAAATTAAATTTTCATGCAGCTTTGAAACATCTTTTCGATTAGAGAGTGACCTCAGTCTGTAGGGCTCAAAGTTTTCTGGGGCTTTGGCCTGAGCACTACTGTTTTTCCACTGGGTGCTTTTCCTTCTTCAAAAGCAGTCCTTTGACAGGACCATTCAGCTTGCATAGGAGGGAGACACATCTGAGAAGCTGATGAGCCTTAATGGGGCTGCCAGGTCACCCTTTCGTGAGGAGCTGGCTCTAGACAGAGAGTGTGGTGACGGCTTGTAGGTTGTGGCAATATTTGAAGCAAGTAATTGGGAGGCTTCTTTTGAAGTGCTTGTATTCTGAGTATGCACTGGGGACACAGTTCATTCTCAGCCTCACCAATTTCCTATTCTTGAGTAGAACCCATAGCTCTGTCAGGAATTGCCAGAACAAAACTTAAGCAGAAGAATCAACAAGAAATATTGGGTCTAGCTGTTAGAGATTTCAGGATCAAATAGCCAGCCAAGAACATAGGCTTCTACTTAAGCAGTGTGTTTCTTTGGCAGGATTTAAAAAATAAAACCCCAACTATTGGGTCATTTAAGGACTCTCTGAATCGGGTTTTGATGCTCCAGAGTTTCATCTGGGAATGGAATGAAGGAGAAGTGACTGAGAAAAGAGAAATCTTTCTAAAAGCATCCATATTCCTCTGGGTTTCTTTTCTTCGTATACAAAGAAAAATTAAATAATTAAATTTCTTTTTCTTTTTTTTATTAAATCATAGCTGCGTACATTAGTGCAATCAAGGGGTACAATGTACTGGTTTCGTATACAATCTGACCTATTATCATCAAACTGATTAACATAGCCTTCATGGTATTTTCTTAGTTATTGTATGAAGACATTTGTCTTTTGCATTTAGTAAGTTT
>CAUYON010210735.1:0-22449 GCA_963573935.1 Arctocebus calabarensis | reverse complement strand
CAGCTACTCGGGAGGCTGAGGCAAGAGAATCGCTTAAGCCCAAGAGCTGGAGGTTGCTGTGAGCAGTGTGACGCCACGGCACTCTACCCAGGGCGATAAAGTGAGACTCTGTCTCTACAAAAAAAAAAAAAAAAAAAAAGTCCATGAATGGCACATACGAAAGTTTTGTGCCTGCTTTTTAACAAACCAAGCCGTACAATGTGGCCAAATTCCTTCTGAGACTCGCTTTTGTTGTAGCATTCCACTTTTTCCTGCAGTTATGGAGTAGGCTATGAACAGCACTCACCTACCTCTGAATGTCAGAGCTTACCTATAATTACCAAAACAACCCGTTTGGTCCAATTGGGTGAGAAGGCAACCAAGGAAAGCTTTAAGGAATTTGAAATAAATCCAGTTATTTAAAGATTATCATAGTTAAAATTAAAAAATAAATTATAGGGTGATGCCTATGGCTCAAAGGAGTAGAGCGCTGGCCCCACATGCCGGAGGTGGAGGGTTCAAACCCAGCCCCGGCCAAAAACTGATAAAAAAAAAAAAATTATAATATACATGAAAAGCCCAAATTCAATCATCTAAAGTTAAATGTTCCAGACAAACAATGTTAATTAAGAATATTAGGGACAGAAGTCATAAGATTTTATATTGGATAAAATAAAATAACAATAAAATATTATGTAATGAACTATTAAAAAGTAAAATAAAAACCCTAAATGAGAAAGCATAAATCATCATAACAATATGAACTCAAATTATCTATCTAAGATTATAGTAGGGGGTGGTTCAAAATATGTCCACAAACTCTTTGGACATATTTTGAACCACCCCAGGCGTTAAGCTTTTAGGTGGATCCTGATTTCCCTCTGCTCAGGGGCCGGACTTGGTGACTTGCCTGTAGTGAACAGAAGTGGCAGTGTTTGACTTCTGAGACTAAGTCTGACACTGTGGCTTCCTACTTGCTCTCCTGGCATTGCTTGCTCTGGCAGAAGCATCTGCCATATTGAGGGAACCTCAAAGATCCCTGTGGAGATGTCTGGGTAGCAAGGAAAACACCTGAGAGGCAGAATCTACAGACCCAGGCAGACCTTCAGACACTGGCCTGGGCAGAGGCCTTGACTGCAACTTCATGGGAGACTGAGCCAGCGCCTTCCAGCTCAGCCACTCTGCACACCCAACCCTCAGAAACTGCATAAAAAGATCTATGCAATCATGTATCCGTTAATGACGGGAAAATATGCTGAAAAGGGTATAGTTAGGTGATTTCCTTGTCGTATGAACATCTTAGAGGGCACTTACACAAACCACGGTGGCACAGCCCACTGCACGCCAAGGCTCCATGGCACCGTCTGCTGCTCGTAGGTTACAAACCTGTGCAGCCTGTTATTGTACTGAGGACTGCAGGCGACTGCAACACAACAGTAAGTACCTTTATGTATATGAACACAGAAAAGGTAAAAATATCATATTATAACCTTATGAGACCACTGTTGTATATGAGGTCCATCTTTGACTGAAATGTCATTATGTGGTGCTGACTATATTTGTTACTTTCAGCTACTAAGTTTTAGGTGACTTGTAAAGCAGAAATAGATACTTTTTACATTTATTTTTTGAGGTAGAGTCTCACTCTATTTCCCAGGCTTAACAGCCATGACATCAGCATAGCTCACAGCAATCTCGAACTTGTAGGCTCAAGTGATCCTCCTGCCTCAGCCTCCCAAGAGGCTGAGACTTCCCATGCCTGCTTAATTTTTCTATTTTTGATAGAGATGGGGTCTTACTCTTGCTCTTGAATTCCTGAGCTCAAGAGATCCTCCTAACTCAGCCTCCCAGAGTGCTAAGATTACAGGTGTGAACCACTGTGCCTGGACAAATTGAAACAGATAAAACTTCTAGTGCTTCTGGCTCGGCGCCTGTGACTCAACGAGCTAAGGCACCAGCCACGTACACCTGAGCTCGCGGGTTCGAATCCAGCCTGGGTCTGCCAAACAACAATGATGGCTGCAACCAAAAAATGGCCGGGCGTTGTGGCGGGCGCCTGTAGTCCCAGCTACTTGGGAGGCAGAGGCAGGAGACTCGCTTGAGCCCAGGAATTGCAGGTTGCTGTGAGCTGTAATGCCACAGCACTCTATCCAGGGTGACAGCTTGAGGCTCTGTCTCAAAAAAAAAAAAAAAAACTTCTAGTGCTTCTATAAATAAGCAAATGAATCATCCATAGAAGTTAGGAAGGAGTCAGAGTAAGTGTCTTCTAATTGAGGCTCTCCTATTTAAGATAGAGGTGATTTAAAAGCATAAAATTCCCAAAGAAATTCCCTTGGGATGGTCTTACTCTGGATCTTGTAGCAAATGAGCCCTGGAAAGCTTCCCTTATCCAGGACCCACCAAGCAAAGCAGGCCTGTCCTCTCCCACAAACACATCTAAGAGCCTTTCAACATGCAGCCTAACCCCTAACCCATATTCCATCCCAGCTTGCTGAAGCCAGCTCACACTAGCTTTTGAGAGAAGATCATTAAATTTTTCAGGAATTTTGCATGCCAGTTGTTAAATAAAATGATGAAATCATTATTGAAACTTAAATTATAAAAACTTAAGAATAAATTATGTTAAAGAAAAAGGTAATAAAATACTCAAAACTCATACTAATTACGTTACTACATTAGACTGTCTTCTGTACTTCTGAGGTTACTCTGTATGTATTAAACATATAAGATAGAAATACAACTATTAAATGCAGAAAAAAAACAAGCCAAAGTGCTTCTTCCTTCTCTCACACAACAATCAACACAGAACACTTCTGTGACCTCCTGGTCGCGAAATGTGTGTGGATTCCTCCCCACCAAATAAGCCTTTGGCAGATTTTCCAGTAGATACCAGTTGGGTGTCCTCTGATTCAATTTAATGCTGACACTATCTACCTGGAGACACATCAGCTCCCACAGGTGGAGGACTCAGTCCCACAAGACTCCACTTGAAATGCCAGTAGCAAGTAGCAGGGTGTCACTTACACTCCTGGCTGAGTTCCCGTTGAGTTCTCATGACCCCCCTCCTTGGGTTTGACCGGTTTGCTAGAGAACTCACAGAACTCAGAGAAAAACTTTACTTATGTTTACAGGATTATCATAAAGGATATTACAAAACATACAGGTGAACAGCCGGATGGAAGAGATGCATAAAGCAAGGTAGGGGGATGGAGTGTGGAGCCTCCCTCTCTTTCATGCCCTCCAGGGACTTCCACCTGTTCAGCCATCCAGAAGCCAGTTCCCTCTATCTCTGCCCCTTTGGGATTTTATGCCCCTTCATTACGTGAGCATAATGGACTATATCATTGACCAAATGGGTGATCAGCTCCAGGCCCTCTCCCCTTCCCAGAATTTGGAGGGGCTAAAAGTCCCAAACCTCAAATGTTCTTTCAGGTGACCAGCTTCCATGGTGAGGCTCTCTGAGACCTCCAGCCATCAGAGATTCATCAGAATACCAAAGACACTTTTATCACTCTGGCGATTCCAAGAGGTTTAGTAACTATATTTCAGGAAAGTGGAATGAATATTTCATAAATGTATATTTATAAGTATATAAATATATATTATATAATAATCTGCTGCTGTGCATTTCTTCCCAATTGCACATTCAGTGCCCTCACATTGATAACTTAAAATCAAACATAGTGAGAGTATTTACAACATGGGAATTGGCAAATGCTACAAATCAGGTCTCAACTTACTGCTTTTTTCAATTGTATAGTCTTAAAACAGTGATGAAAAAATGTTACTAACACATTAAACTTAAAAATGGGTTATTGCTATACTCGTTACATTGTAAACAGCACAAAACGTTGAGGTAATATTCTTCTAGTATTTAGAAAAAAATTGTCCAATTCAGCAAAATAAAATAAAATTGTATCCAGTTCCAGAAGAATAAGTGAAGTTCCAACATATGTGTTCACCTTTTGTCTTACTAGTTAAGGCAAATGAAAGCATCAAACAACATTCAATTTGAATTATAGTCATTTGTCATTTGCAACCTAGGTTGACTATGGCTATAAAAACCTGGCAAAAAATCAAGGTAAACATGCTAGGAAAATCAATTAACTTTATGGAATTTAGAATAAAAAGACTGTATATTTTATTATTATTTGTAAACTGTGTGCTACACATCCTTTATGTCAATAATATTTTAAACAAAATGTTTGTGTATGCTTATCCTTCATTTTTTGAATATCACCAAGTTTTAAACATTTACCAGTGTACCACTAACATTAATTCATTCTGAGTGTGGTTGGTATAATCAAGAGGTAAAAAAAAAAAAATCTCTATCCTGAAAACTATAAAACACCAAAAAAGCAATTGGAAATGACATAGACAAATGGGAAAATAGCCCATGTTCATGGATTGGCAGAATTAATATTGTGAAAATGACCAAACCACCATAAACAGTCTATAGATTCAATGCAATCTCTATCAAAATATCACTGACATTCTTCACAAAAATAGAGAGAACAATCCTAAAATTTGTTTTGGAACCACAAAAACCTCCAGTTAGCCAAAGAAATCTTCAGCAAAAAGAACAAATCTGAAGGCATCATACTATCATGCCTGATTTAAAAATATACTGCAAAGCTGCAGTAACCAAAACAGCATGGTACGAGCATAAAAACAGACACACAGATCAATGGAACAGAATAGAGAGCCCAGAAAAAAATAAATCCACACATCTTTGGAAGCTAATTTTCCAACAAAATTGCCAAGAACAAACAGTAGGGAAAGAATTTTCTTTTCAATAAATAGTGTTGGGAAAAATTTGATATCCACATGCAAGATGCTAAAACTAGACCTCTATCTCTCACCATATACAAGAAGAAGCTCAAAAGGATTAAAGACTTAAATTTAAGAAACTACTCAACTACTAAAAGAAAACATTGAGGAAATGCTTCATGACATTGGTTCAGGCAAGGATTCTTTGGATAAGATTTTAAAAGCAAAAGCAACCAAAGCAAAAATAGACAAAGAGGAATACATCAAACTAAACAGCTTCTGTACAGAAAAGAAAATAATAAAAAAACAACAGGAAAGAAAATAATCAATAGACCAAAGAGAGAACCTACAGAATGGGAGAAAATATTTGCAGACTATAAATCTGACAAGAGGTTAATATCCAGAATGTATTAGGAACTCAAGCAATTCAATAGAAAAAAATCCAAATAATCCATTTTCAAAATGGACAAAAGATACAAATAGAAATTTATTACAATAATATGGCCCTTAAGTATACAAAAAGTTATCGACATGACTGATTATCAGGGAGATGTAAATCAAAACCACAATGAGATATCACCTCACTCCAATAAGAATGGCTATTAGCATAAAGACAAAAGATAACAAGTGCTGGTAAGGATATAGAGAAAAAGGAACCCTTATGCACTGCTGGTAGACATATAAATTAATACAACCATTATGACAAACAGTACAGAGTTTCTCAAAAAACAGAATGAGGGTGAGTGTCATGATGCACACCTGTAACCCCAGTTACTTGGCAGGCTGAGGTAGGATGACCATTTGAACCCCAGAAGTTCAAGACCAGTCTGGGGAGGATGCTTTCACTAAAAAAATTTTTTAATTAAAATTTGGGGGAGGGGAGGGGGAGGATGGGTGGAGAGAGGGTGATTGGTGGGATCACACTTAGGGTGCATCTTAGAAGGGTACAAGTGAAAATTACTAAATACAGAATATAAATGTCTTCATATAGTGATTAAAAGGCCATGAAGGCTATGTTAGATAGTTCAATGAAAATATTTCAGATTGTATATGAAGTCAGCACATTGTGCCCCATGATTGCACCAAAGTACACAATTATGATTTAATAAAAATAAAAAAAAATTTTTTTAAACAATTAATGATCCAGCAATCTCACTACTGGGTGTATATCCAAAAGAAATAAAATCAGTTAAAGAGACAGCTGCCCTCCCATGTTACAGCACTATTTGCAGTAGTCAAGCAGGAATCACCCTAAGTGCCCATTGATGAATGGATAAAGGAAACGTGATACACAGAACACACACGATTCAGAATACTATATAGCTGTAAAAAAGAATGAAATCCCATCATTCACCACAACAGGGATGAATCTCCAGGGCATTATGTTAAGTGAAATAAGCCAGACACCAAAAAGATAAGTACTGAATGATCTCCCTCGTGTGGAATCTCAAAAAGTTGATGTGGTAGAAGTAGAGAGTAGAATAGAGGTTACCAAAGGGTAGGGGGGATGGCGTGATGAGGAGAGGTTGGTGAAGCTCCCCAAAGCTATAGTTATACAGCAGGAATAAGTTCTGGTGTGCTACTGAACAATAAGTGACCACAGTTAAAAATAATGTATTGTAAGTGCCCATTGACCCATGAAAGGATTAATAAGTTGTAGTATATGTACACCATGGAATATTATGCAGCCTTAAAGAAAGGTGGAGACTTTACCTGTTTCATGTTTACATGGATGGAGCTGGAACATATTCTTCTTAGGAAAGTGTCTCAAGAGTGGAAGAAAAAGTATCCAGTGTACTCAGCCCTACTATGAAGCTAATTTATAGCTTTCATATGAAGTCTATAACCCAATTATAGCACAAGAATATGGGGAAAGGGGCAAGGGAGGAAGGAGAGGGGAGGGGGGAAGATGGGGAGGGAGGTGATTGGTGGGATCACACCTACGGAGCATCTTAGAAGGGTACAGGTGAAACTTACTGAATGCAGAATATAAAGGTCTTAACACAATAACCAAGAAAATGCCATGAAGGCTATGTTAACCAGTTTGATGAAAATATACCCCATGATTGCATTAATGTACACAGCTATGATTTAATAAAAAAAATTTTTAAAAATGTATTGCAAATGTATTTCAAAATAGCTAGAAGGGAAGATTCTGAATGTTCCTACCACAAAAAACATGATACACATTTGACGTGCTGGATTTGATAATTACCCTGATTTGACCAATATACAATGTGTGCTTGTATTGAAACAACACATTCATACTCAGCAATTATAAATAATTATTATGTGTCAATTAAAAATAAAATTAAACTAAAAAATAAAGATATATGGAGAGCTGCTGTCTCACTTTACAGCTGTATACAGTGGACAAGGATGTTACATGTCCATGGCTGGGGTGCGAGGAGCAGTACCTTGACAGCATGTGGGCTAGGGAATGACCTTCCATGTACATCCCTACCATTTAAATCACAGCTAAATCACTGAAAATACACATCAAGAAGAATATGCTAGGTGCAGACCAGCCTAAGTCAATTGGAATCCTCAGAATCCTCAGGTTGTTTATGCAGCCCCCAGCTATCAGAGGGGGGCGGGAACTAGAAGACCCCAAACTAGCTTGTCCCTGGGGCCCCTGCAGTGAATGTCATCCTGAGTAAACCTGCATCTTCTGCAGGCTCAAACGCAGTCTGTTTAAGCTGGTGATACCCCCAAGTTTTCAGTGCCTAAAAGGACATCTTGCATAAAAATGAATGTCAACAACGCTGCTGAGGTCGGCACTAGGTAAACTGGTCAAAATAGTTGTGAAACTCCTTTATGCATGAGAGGCCCAGGACCAGAGCACTGACCTAAGGTTGCTGCAGACAAAGGCAAAGTTGCCTGTATAACCTCTCTGGCCCAGTGGAACCTTTACTCATTTTACCCATAATTTTTTTTTTCTAATATCTCTGTGCTAATTAATGTACCTTTCAGGGCTGATTTACATGGTGATAAATAAAGCTCGGTCATGATGCTCTGGATAATGAACTTGAAGTTAGGTTCTTTTACACGAACCCTGGGGTATGGGCTCTTGATTAGTAAAACGTGGATATTATCCAGCTTCCCCTAGGTATACATTAAGATAATCATAGTTTACATGCAGTATTTAACGCAGATAATACACAGTACTATGTTCTAAATACATTAAAAATACGCTCCTTTGTAATCATTTGTTCTTAACCCTAAAAAAGCATAATCTTTTCATTTGGATATATTTATTCCCTCAGCAAAAAACAAAGTAAAACAAATCCCCCCCCCCAAAAAAAAATCCCAGCAATTATAAAATAACCAATAACCACTGGGCTTCCTTTTAATGAGTGACTATAGCCACACTAAGGAGATCGAGTACCAATAAAATAGAAAGACTGCTCACTGTTAGTAGCACACCTAGCTCTTCAGCACAGGGAGCTTTATTGGAAGCATGGCATACCTCGAGTAGATGTTGGCATTACTATCACACTCAGAGTCTTCAGACTCGGGAATAAGAGCATTCCATTACAATCGCCTCTGCTACTTCAGTCCACCTTTTATGCTGCATGAATAATACACCTTGATTCATGGGAGCCCTTGGGTACAACTGTCAGCCACTCTCTCCAGCATTCTAGGACGGCTATTTTCCATTTATTATTTTCCGCGGAAAGCAAGCATCTGTCTCTTGGAGTGTCAACAACTTTGATGGTTTAACCTAGCAGGAAAAAAGGGAATGAATTATGCTTTCTTTTTTCTCAGAGATACTTGTGAAGCAAGTGGTTGATTTTCTCCAAGGTTTTTCCCCTCTAGACAATGTTACTTTCAGGGTTTGATGAAATTGAATCAAGTATCATTCTCTGTAAGAAAGATATTTTCTGGAAGATAAACTATCTTGCAATTGAACTTTCCACTTCACCAAGCCATCCCTAATTCAAAGGAGGTGCCTTGAAAGGACCTTTGTACGACGTGACAGTCTGAGTGAGCCGGGGTTGTGGTTAACACCATAGCAGCTTTGGTGGTGAACCACAGTGGTTCAGAGCCTAAATTTCCCTTGCTCAAAAGGGAGCAATGTGTCTAACCGCGGGCACTTTTTTTCCATCTTTCAGCCTCTGTTTTATTACCTTTAAACTGGGGGTGCGAGAGAACCTACGTCAAGAGGCTAGTGTGAGGAGAGGGAGCTTCACACAGTGGCTAGTGCATAATGAACACGGAGCAGCCCAACACATGTGAGCTGTCATAGAAAGCAGCTGCTTGGATGAAAGTTGTCTGAAGGCCAAGTTAGAGCATCATTTGGTATTTGTGACTTTCTTGCATGTTCTGAGTGCCTTGTTTAATCTAGTAAACTCCTGAGCAACCACGGAGGACATCTTCCATTAAATTCCTCTCTATCACAAACAACATTAAAACTAAGGGTCAGCTGAGCACCAGAAAGCTGTTGTTTGAGTCCACGGGGACAAGAACCCAGCCCAAAGGGACATGGGAGATAAAATAGGGACGTAAAGAGTTCCTAAGGGAGGAAAGAGAGGCCAAGTGCTAAGAAAGATAAGAATAACATGCTACCTACTGGTACTCAAGAGGAGGGGATGAAGCTCCTGCCTGGGAGTTAAGGGAAGAGCTGAGAAGCCCTCTGGGGGAGGTGACAGGTTTGGGGCTTGTGGAGAAGGAGAGAGGGCGGAGAAGTGCCAGCCAAAGTATTTGTGCCAGACACGGTGCTAAGCTCAGTGCTGACTCATTCTGCCCTCTCAGAAACTCACCCAAGTTGATGCTCTTATCCTTATATGGTTAAGGATGAAATGTAGGCTCAGATTGAGTCACTTGCCCAGGGTCACACAGCTGATAAGGAGCAGAACCAGGGCTGGAGCTCAGCTTGGTCTCAGTCTGTAGACTTCTGAAACCCACGTTCTGTGCAGGATCAAAGGGTGTGTGGCACAGCCTGGCTGGAGCCGTGACTTTGCAAAACTTGGTGCAGGCCCAGCCCAGCCCAGACTGCTCCGGGCTCAGGCTAACACCCTGAGGTTTGGGTCATTAGGTAGTGGGGAGCACAGGAAGTTTGGAATGAGGGGTGACATGGTCAGGACTGTGTACTGCTAGGTTAACTGCAGATTGGGGGGCGGGGGACGCTGGGCTTGGTTCTAAAAGCCATGAAACCATTTCCTGCAGAAACCAAGCCACTCAATCCCAGTTAAGTGAGAGAGAAGTATTAATTCCTTCAGGATTCAAAGCTTCTGCTTTTGGGTGGCGCCTGTGGCTCAAAGGAGTAGAGCGCTGGCCCCATATGCCTGAGGTGGCGGGTTCAAACCCAGCCCTGGCCAAAAAAACAAAAACTGCAAAAAACAAGCAAAAAAACAAACAAAGCTTCTGTTTTCCATATAAGTTAAGTATAGTTCCAAATATTTCATCTGCCACAGGAAAAAAAATGGACATGAATGAATCACACAAATGTTTATAATTTTAGGAAATTTCCAACCCTGAAACTCCAAAGAAGTGGTTTTCAAACTTTAACATAGATAAATAATACCCAGGGAGCATATTACAACGCACATTCTCAAAGCCCAAGTCCAAACATAGTAACGCAGGAGATCTAGGGATGAGACCAGGAGTCCAAGTGTGGACAGACGTCATCTAATGATTTGAATGCAGGTGGCCTCGAGACAAACTGCTAGAAACCCTGACCTAGGGGTCCCCGGCCAGAGAAAGAACCCCTATTGTACAGTATCACAGCTATAGTTTGAATGAGTCCCTTAAAAGTTTATGTGTTGGAAACTCTGTCCCAGCGCAGCGGTGTTGAGAGGTGGGACCTCTGGGAGGGGATCGGGTCATGAGGCTGCCCTCTGAATGCATTGATCTATTCATTCATAGGTAATGGATTAGTGGGTAATCGAGGGAGTAGTGAGTTACCTCCAGAGTGGGTCTGTTATAAAGCCAGTTTGGCCATCTCTTGAGAGCCCCCTTGCCATGAGACGCTCTCCATCCCCACAGGACTCCGCAGAGAGTCCCCACCAGAAAGATGCCCCCTGCTAGATGCAGCCTCTAGAACGTGGACATCCCAGCCTCCATACCTGTAAGAAATAAATGCCTTTTCCTTACGAAGTACCCAGTCTTAGGTGTTCTGTGAGAGCCGCAGAGAACAAAGTAAGACATAGACATATTATTATGATTATTGCTTAATACTTCATTGCACCAATCGTCTGATTTCTTTTCTGAATGTATTTATCTTCGTTCGTTCTTTGCGAGGTTTTTGTTTCTAGTCCTTACCTTAAACATTGCTATTGTTGTTAAATTTTAAGCCTTTTTAATTTTGTGAAGGCAAAAAGTGGAAACCTAATAAACACCTGTATATCTAAAAATAAATAAAAGTAAGACACAGACGCACACTGAAAATGACCCCCAAACACCGAATGAGTGCTGCACTGTAGGGTCTCTAAGGCTCCAACCTGTCACTTTCTGCTTTTTGAAAAAGTATGGCAGAGCAGAAAGGCGACACAGGGGGCCGCTTTTCCCTGTAACCCACAAAACACTCTGTACACAGGTTCCAGAATTGAATCCAGGGGTTCAATGGGCCCACTGTCATTTACCAGCCAGTACCCACATTGTCCACTTTTATCTGCAAACAGCGTCAACTCCGTCAGCAGATCCATTTTTCCTCCTCCAGCAGCACTTGCGAAATGGTAAACACTATACTAGCGGAAACGCTGTGTGGCTCACGGAGAAGAACGACCTCAAAGGGCGCCCCAAATGTGAGCCGGCCACTGGGCACTGTGAACGTGATTAAGAGTGAAAGTGCGCTGGCGGGCAAGGAGAAATCAGACTCAAGACGTAATCCGCTATCAAAAAGGTGGGCAGAACTGAGAGAATGCTAAAAGAAGGTGTGTCAGAAGGAAAAAGTGACTATGACAACCAAAACCAGTCCTAAAAGCCCACCTCTTCAAAGAGGGTAGTTGGTGGAAGGACAGAGTGAAAGAACAGCCCTGTGGGCAAATGATTTGTGACTCAGAGGCCTCATGCTCTCCCCCAAACACTTCATCTTGTTCATGGACAAGGTCTAGCAAAGATTAGCTTTTCTCTCTCGGCCTCCAAATCAGTCACCTTTGCAAAAGTTATTTGTAGGGCTCAGAAAGAGCCTTTCATCTGAACTTGCCCGAGGAAGGCAACTCGTAACTACCTGCCTTGAGCAGGAATCTCCCAGCATTGATGTGACGGGAACGATGCTACTGAAGCTGGGTTTCCAAAAATTCCACGAGGAGTTTCTACTTTAAAAATAATGGCAAGGTTCGCAATCAATTTTTTTTTAACCTTCTTCTATGTTTGCACATTTTTATAATGGGAGTTTGGGTAGATGTTGGCCAAAGACTAAATAATGCCAGTTAGGAGAGCTATCATACAACCGGTGACTACCGTTAATAACAACCCGTTTTATACTTACAAACTGCCAACAGAGTGGAATTGGAATGTTTTCATCATAGGAAAATGGTAAGTGTGTGAGGTAACAGATGTTATTCAAATTGATTTAACCATTCAAAAGTCAGTGCGGGTACAGAGACGTGATGGTGTAATCGTATCAGGTCATCAGGGAGATGGGAAGGCAGATACATGGGTACTTTTAGCTGTTCGACTTCAGAAGTTGAGAGATGGGTTTATTATAAATAATATGCCTCGTAACATATACCTGAACACATGCTCCTATCTATCAAATATTACATAATACAATTTTACATAGAAAAAGCCCTGAGATGATCACAAGGCAATTAAGTACTTTCTGTCTGAATTGCTGTTAGGGGCCCAGCATAATCTCAACTATTTCAAATCACCCTTCTTCACTTATTCTCCATAGACAGCAAAAGAAGAGATACGGAGATCATGCTCCCCATCGCGTCAATGAGTGGGTTGAAATAAAAACTTTGTGCGTCCTCCCAAAAGGACACAAAATTCTCTAGAGGGGTTTCTGTTATCGTAAGCTGACAGTCTCTGTTTGTGAGCCAAGAAGAAAAAAGCTATTGAGATTGAGTGTAAAGGAGAGAAATTGTGACTGGGAGAGTGGGGCGGAGAGCTTCTCTGAGCGCATTCTAGCTCCTGGGAGAGGAAGAGCTTGGCCCAGGCCTGGGCTGGAGAGCGTTTTCTTGGTCAGGCCCAACACTAGGAGAGATGGAGGAAGCAGAGAAGGAAATGGGGTCATCCCCGAATCACATTGATGGTAAGCAGAACAAAGACACGCGCTTGTTTTAAGGAGGAGAACAGGTGCAGAAGCTCAGCAAGAAGCAGCCTTTGGAAAGTTGGCTGGGAAAGGGGGGCAGCTCTGAGACTTACCACTGTGACCCAGGAAAGCGGAGCAGCTGAGGTTCCAGGCCCCCCGGGGAGCTCCATGGTCCTCCAGTGGCACTGAGGATGCTCTGGAAACTGAGGCTTTGCCAGGTACCCAAACATAGGGACAGACTCCTTCCCTATGTAGCAGCACACTTATGACATCTTCCCAGCAGTTCCCGAAACGCCACCTATCAGGATTCATGTAAAGTAGCGGGCATCTGGGCGGTGGTGGTTCCCCTGCGAGTTTTCCCACCCTGCATACCTTTATTTAACCTGACGTGTCCTAACATGTGATGAGGAATGGACAGTCACTGCAGGCATCACACGGGCCCTGGACAGAGGCCCAGGGAGAAACAGTCCATTCTGAAACTTTCCATTTGACTGGCCCCGAGTTAAATAGCCCTTTCTTTCCAGAAAGCAGATAGTGAGACCTTCTGCCCTGCCCGGCCATGCCAAGTGACCCTTCAATTTTCCTCTGCTTCTCTTTTAGTCTTTCCTTCCTCCAGGGACAAGGGGGGGGGTTTATTTATGTAATTCTAGAACCTAAGCCTCTCTCTGCCTCTTCCCACCCCCTCCTTCCACCCCCCTGGGTCTTCCCCTGGACTCCCCAGAGTCCTGTTCACTAGACAAGGTGCCTCCACGTCAAAGCTTAACGCCTCTCCCGCCACAGACCAGTGGCCCAGATGGCACTGCAATGGTCTGGTGATGGTCACTTATGTCTGAAAGCCAGGTTTGCTCTCTTTAATTTTTCCCCAGAGAGCCACAGTTTCCAACTAAGTTTTACATAGAATCAGAATACATATATAAAGTAGAGAATCAGAGCCCTGCTAGCTGTACGCAGTGGGGTGTCTAGAGGGTTGTGTCAGAGCAGTGTGAAAACACTGGAGAAACTCAGGATTAGGAATTGTAAACAGTGGGTGCTTAAAGGCACAGCCAAGGATTAGACCAGGGCAACCTCTCAGCCAGCTAGAGCAGAAATGGTCTAGTTGTGTGTGCCCTTCCGCTGGCTCACTTGTTCAGTCCAGAGTTTAAAAGTGTCCTTCTTTCTACATAAGCTCTTCATGCTGTGTCCAAGGATTGCTTATACCACTATTCAAAAAATCAGAGTCCTTTCCAATACCAGGTATTCCTGTGAGCCGCTATAATCAGGGCACACTTCTAATTGTCACTTTTGTTCCCTACAGGGATCTGTGCCAATTATGAGGTTTCTGAGTTCTGGGGAAGGGAGATAGGGCAGAAAGGGCTGAGCCCTAATTGTCTCCTGTCTCTTTTGATGGTTTATCTTCCTCATGCTTCAACCATGTTTATAAAAGTGACATTATAACATGTTACAGTTAGTACATAAAGTAATAGTTTAATTAGTAAGACAGGTGTAAGGTAACACTGTCTATAAGAGTTTACGTATGTTTACATTTGGACGTACAAATACATGCACATATGAAAGAGTTTACCCCCCCAAAATCCTAGAAGTATCTAAATGACAATAACGAAAATACTAAAGGTAGTCGTTTTTATTTTGTTTTTTACTCATAATAGACATAAATAATACTCAGCAACCGTAAAAATCTGGCATCTGCTTAAAGATCCAACTTGTCAGAACTTAAAGCTCACAGCACAGAAGTAACATTAAACTAATCTCAAAAGCTGTCAGATAAAAGACCCCCAAAGCATTTTATTTTTATCTCCAAATGCCATCATACTGTAAAAGATTTCTTGCAATGAAGCTTACAACAGGGAGAAGGGATTAAGAATACCCATCCCTTTGAGGAAGATTCTGTATTAAATGCTTTCAAGTCTGATAGTTTATCATTCACAGACAATTCTTCCAAATCTCAGCCCTGCAGATTTTTCTAGGATATGAACTAACTCCCCCCTTTTTCCTGCTGTTGTATCCTCAACATCTGCCACAGCCTATTGTATTGAATTATTTTTCATGAGATCATCTCTTTCTACTAATTTGCCCCCACGAAGCTCCTGTCTGTGGGATCTGGCCAGCAAAGATGGGGCTTGCAAAAAGACGCCTAAACTTTTATTTATTTAATTTTTGCAGTTTTTGGCCGGGGCTGGATTTGAACTCGCTACCTCCGGCATATGGGTCCAGCGCCCTAGCCTAAACTTTTAAATGTGCATTTGAACTTTGAGCCATCCCAAAAGAAATATGAGACTCATGGGATGGGAAATACAACTGTGAAAAAGGAGATTTCAGAAAAACAACACACAGACATGTAACCATCTAGGAGTGCGAGTGTGTGAGTCTAACTAGTGACTGTGAGCAACTGGTCACTTATGGGAATGACACTTCCCATCACACACTCACACAGGATAGTTTTTGGAAGTCCTTGACTGGAGAATCACAATCTTTAGTCCACACCAGCAAGCCAGGCACTTTCTTTTTCCTAAACTCACACACTTATTTTCATTTGTTTTTATTTTAAAACTAAAATTTGAGGAGAAGAACAAAATGCCAAATACACGGATCTGTCATGCTTGTGCACTGGCAGCCGGCCAGCCACAGTGTCCCTGTGGAGCTTTTGGAAGGAGGTGAAAATGCAACACATCCCCAATGGTACCACCTCTCTAAGTCTGAGGGCACTGGTTTCACTAATGTTTTTCCAGTTGCCCAACCTTTTAACAATGTTTCTTTCCCTCACTATGTGCAAAAGAACCCTTGCCCTGTACAAGTGCAGCTCCGCCCCATCTGCCGCAGAATCAATGGTCTGATTTCCTTGGGGTCTTTGCACTTGCTCTGTCCCCACTGGTGTACGGTCAGCTGGGCCACTTTCATCTCTCACTGACTGGGGCATCCACTTCCTAGGTCCTTCCTGAGGCTCCCTTATTCTGGCTTCTGCTCATTTATGTGAGTTTCTGTTACAACCAAGAGTCCAAAGTCATATATGACTGGAAGCCAAGTGCATCTGCTCAATGATCTGCCCAAAGATGATGTCAGCAGGGACCTATTACTCTCCAGACCCAAGAGACCCTGAGCTGCCCTCAAGGGTCACAGTCTATGGTGCCTCACCAGGTAGGGAGTGGCCCCATCACCAGGAGGGAGATAAGGATGTTCATTGAAGCCACAAAGGTAAGATGAAGCAAGAAAATGATTTTTTGTCAAGGGGTTTATAGCAGGGGTCATTTTAGGCAAGAACAGAGCACTAGCATATGAGAATTAAGCCCAACATTTCTACTCCTGTGGAAGTGGGATCGAGCTGAGTTGGGTTGCTGGAGTTCTTTTTCTGGGCTTTCCTTGGACCAGTGGTGCTCAGGAGAGGGGAGAGTGTATCTCTTAGGGGATACACAGCAACGTCTGGAGACACGTTTGATTGTTGGACGTGTGTGTGTGAGTGTGTGTGTGTGTGTGTGTGTGAGGCATCCAGTGGACAGAGGTTAGGCTGGACCACACATCCCTCAGCGCACAGGTCAGCCCCACAGTGGAGCACCTGACTCCAAATAACAGCGCTGCCCCTGAGAAACCAGGCCCAAGGCTCCTCATTTTACCTCCAAATTGGTGTTTCCTTAACTTCCTATCTTGTCTCACTGACCATCATAACGCGGCAGAGAGAGGGCAGAACTGGGGACAGGTGAGAATAACATGTGACTCCTCAGAATTACCCAGCAATGTAAAATGAGGGGGCACATGTTACCTCTTTCTCTATTCATTTAAAATATATAAGTAAGGCATGAAGACTTTCTCCCGGTAAACAATTTAAACATTCCAGATAAAGCCCTCGTAGCAGCCACACTCCCATCGTTCCCAGAAGCACCCAGGTCAGCTTAGTGTCAATTTCAAGCACGTCTTTCTGCAAAGACAAAAACAAACTTCCGCTCCCCTTACTGGTTTTATTTCCCCAATCTGGAGGGAGTAGAGTCCTCTCTGGTCACTCCATTGTTTTAACTGGCAGGATGCTAATTGCAGATGAAATTGAGTATCCTTTTATGTATTTACTATTTATTTCATTTCCCGTGTGAATCTTCCTTCGCTTGTTTGTATGGTGTATGGATGTGCCCCTGGTTCTTATGGATTAGAACATAAATATTTCAACATTTGCATTCAGATTGTACGTATGGGCCTTGCCAAAGGTTTCTCCTAGTTTCTCCTGCTCACTTGTGTGACTGTGCTGTGGCCTCTTACATAGAAGTTTTCGATATTGACGAAGTCAATTTTTGCTGGGTGTTTCCCTCTAAGGCGTTGCTTTAGTTGTTCTGACTCCGTGATTCCCTCAGTCCCTCACTCCCACAGCCATTCTCTCAGGACACAGGCCTCCTGTGGTCTGCCGGCTCCTGTCCCCCCACCACAAGTTGTCTCTGACTCGCCCCCGCCCCACGGCTGCATCTGTCCCCAAGTTCCTGTGACCCTCCCCGCAGGGGTCCGGCTCCCCTTCTCTCTCACCCTGGGTGTCAGTCCCTGATCCTCATTGCCCCATTTTCCTCCCGTACCCTGGGCTGCCTCTCCACTCACCCTCCAGCCTCAGCTCCGCCTCCTGGATCCCACCCTCCCCGCGCTGGCTGCCTGAGGACTTGCTCTAGAACTTGAGTTCGATTCTTTTACTCCCCAACTCTAAAGTCTTTCCATTTCCTCTGGATAAAGGCCAGCTCCTCAGCATGACAGGAAAGGATCTTGGGGCTTTGCTGCCACCCACCTGCCCAAGCTTATCTGTGCCACCTCCCTCCTTCCACCCACACGGAGCCGTGTTCAGTCCTCCCGGCAGACCCGACTTCTGTTGCCCGTCCTGCTCTTTCTGCCTAGAAGGTTCCTTCCCGTGGCCACACCTACTCCTCCCCTCAGGAACAGGTCAGGCCTCAAGCCCAAGGACCCATCCTGTTCTGATAGCTCCCCCACCCCGGTCTGAGCGCGTCCTGAGGCCCCTGTGTGCCCGCCTCTATCCCCGCACACAACATACTATGTGATGATCGCATAGCCTTGTCTCACACAGCCTGGATGTGTCCTTGTAGACTGAGTTAATGATATCATCTCTGACCCAACAAACACTCGAGGATGATCTTTGTGCACTGCAAGGTGTAGGATACTGGGGGCACCAGCAAAACAGGTGCAGACCCTCCCCTCACGGCATGTCGGCAAATCTATTTATAAACATAAACTAGTTAGAAAGTGGCAAAGGCCAAAAGCGAAGTGTACACTACCTGTTATGGGGGTTCCAAACAAGGAGGAATAGTTTTACTGGTGAGGGTGGGGGTGGGCGTGTGACGTGTGAGAACTCAGGAGTGCTGGTTTCAGACCGTGGTTGCCTGGGTCAAATCCCAGCTCAGACCCTCTGGCCCTTACTAGCAAGCCACCTAATCTCCACAAGCCTCAGATTTTCTTTCTTTCTTTTTTTTTTTTTGCAGCTTCTGGCTGGGCCTGGGTTTCAACCTGCCACCTCCAGCATATAGGGCCTGTCGTCCTGCTCATTTGAGCCACAGACACCGCCCAGCCTCAGATTTTTCATCTCTAAGATAGGAATGTGTGTATGCGTGTGTGGTGCTCTGTGTGTGTTACCTCCATAGTACTGACCTCCAAAGGCTGTCTAAAAAGTAAATGACATAATCCTGGTAACACTCCCGTTAGCTATTACAGGAGAGAGGGTGGCGCTTGAACTAGAACTTAAACAATAGAAAACGCCTAGATATGTACAAAGCAAATCTGTGCAGGTTAAATATTTCTCCACAATCCTGCCTTCTTTTCTACCCTTCCCTCCCTGGTCCTCCCTAAATCCACACGTCCTGAATCCCCACTGGCTCTGGCACTCACTCCCTCTGCCTGTAGGTTCCTGGGTAACGTCCTCCCTGGTCTTTAGACCTCATCCTATGAACCCTGTCAACCTGTCCCATCTGCTGAGGGGTGAAGAGTGTATCCCCACCATTCACACCCGCCTGGAACTTCAGAATCTGTTGAATGGGTATGAATGGTGGGGATACAACAGGGGTTTTGCAGAGATGATTCATTAAGGATCTTGAGATGAAATCATCCTAGATTTAGGGAGGACTCTAAATCCAGTGACTGGGGTTCCTATAAAAGAGGAGAGGACATGGAGAGATGGGGACAAGGGCCATGTGGAGATGCAGGGAGGGGAGGCAGGTAGGGGATGGATGCAGGGGATGGAAGGAGGGGATGCAGGGAGGGGATGCAGGCAGGGGGTGGAGGCAGGGGATGGAGGCAGAGGACGCAGGGAGGGGATGCAGGCAGAGGACGCAGGGAGGGGATGCAGGCAGGGGACGCAGGGAGGGGATGCAGGCAGGGGACGCAGGGAGGGGATGCAGGCAGGTGGCCACAAACCAAGAAACATCAAGTGCCAGGGGAAGCAGGAAGAGGATGAGGGGCAGGGCCCTGCCCACAGTAGGAGAGGAGACTTCTGGCCTCCAGAACTATGAGAATTCCTGTTGTTTTAAGCCACCAAGTTTATAGGAATTTGTTGCCGCAGCCCTGGGAAATAAACCCGCCATCCCAGGAGGTAATACACTTGGAGTTTTTGGGAATGCCTCATTCTGGTCACAGCTCTTGGCTGCCCGCACGCCCACCTGTGACCTATGGGAGGCACTCCACAGGGCAAGTCGCCCTGGCATATGGGGGCCTTCCCCCCGGGGAAGGGGATGCAGGGGCCACGGCCGAGCTCTCCAGATGCACTGTGCTGACCTGGCCAGCTGTGCCCCTGTGCCCAGGCTGCCTTTGAGCCTCCACCCCATGCTGTATTGGTAATGCCTGCTTCTCTCTGCGATTCATAATTCCAGTAAACCATTTCCATCTGACCAACAGAACACTTGCCACAGCCATTCACATTCATTTCTTGCTACTCTTGAACAAGCAAATATACCTATTTACTTCCTCCCAAGTAATGAATCACCTATTATAATCTATAAACTGTATGTATACTGTGTAGCAGGAGCAAAGCATCTTTTTGGTAACGAGAGGCTTTTATTTGTAATGTGACTAATCCCCATCCTTTCTAAAAATACCAATAGTAATAAGAGTTGGCTCGGGGACCAGCCTTCCTCACCCACCTCCTCTCCGCAGATAGGCTAGGGGCTTCTCTTAGGTACTGAATATTATTGCCTGGGCAGCCTTCTAGCTTACCACTTCCAGTGTTAAAATGATCTCTTTCCTTGTCAAGCTCCTTCAGCACAGAGTAAGGCTTTGACATGTTCCATTCTCCTCTGTGCTTGACCCTCATTGGGACTCATAAACACTGGTGGAATAATTGAGTGCATGAAGAGATGAACAGTTAAGGCATCAGAAGCAAAGTCCTCTTTTAAATCTGGATTAAGACTCAGAACCCCAACACCTGCACACGGCTCATGACATGACTGACCGATAAAAGCAATTGAAAGAATGTTCTTTATTTCCGCTGGATGCATAGCCTCTCAACTTTGTCTCAACACAAGGCTCACAGCGTGTTTTCATAACTGCTAGCATGATTGATTGGTGGGGAAACCATTACCAAAAAGAGTCAAGCAATTAGCATGAGTTCACTGTGCCTGTCTGTGTATTAAAAGCCTCAAAGAAAGGCAAAAAATACTAGATAGGCTAATTGCATCCTTTTTAAATGCACAAAGAGCAAAAGTAAAAACACTCCAAAATTTTTTTTTATAATAGCATCGGTTAAGTTTTTTTAATAATAGCATTGGAGTGTTCCTCCAATGCTATAAGAAAAAATCTAAACTTTACAGGATAAGCATCTTATACCTTTAAGGATTGATTGAGTTTTCTTACTATCCTTTGATGCTGTTAGAAAATGCTTTATTTACACGCGAACACACACTCTCTCTCTCTCTTTCAAAATCCTTGTTTCCTTTACATTATTTTCTAATTAGATAACAATTTGTATATGCCCACTATATAGGCATATATAAATGATGATATACCTACTACCATGTAATTATATACCTACTCACGATATATATACTATAACATCATTCAAATGTAATGTCCTAAAATTAAAATTTTTATGCACGTGGCTGTCATGGTGCTTTGAAACTCTCCAACAGTGCACACGCAAGTGTTTAAAAACATAGAAAAAGCAAGAGATAAATCTATACATACAATAAGCATCATAAACAATCAATGCAATACCGTCACACTTGAAATATACGAGGTGGGATGATTTAGTTCATGAACTTAATTGTCATACAACAACTCTGATGCCATACCAGAAAAAAAGTTCCGAAATCATTTAGAATCTGGCCGTGGGAGCACAGGAGTGGTGTGCTGAGGGCCCCGGGCTCGCGGTGGGCTCCAGGCAGCCCCTTGCCCTTGAGGCTTAATCCAGAGCCTCATTCCAAATGTCCTTCACCTTCCCTCCAGGGCCCCACTGAAGCTCAACTTGTACAATATGCTGTTTTAAAATGTGCTGCAATGTTTTACTGTTCTTCTACTTTTTATTAGTTGGTTTTATCTTTTGAAAATGACTGAGGCATAAATAAGTCATAAGAATAAGGACTAAATAATAAACGCCAACAGCTGAGAGCTTCTCCCTCCTGCCTTTCCTGCCGCCTACCTGTCTCTGGCCAGGCAGAGGCCGTGCCATGGCCAACTCTGACTGTCCACTGCCGTGCCATTCCTTAGCCTCTCCTCCCCGTCCCCATCTCCGTCTCACTCCCACTGCCTCCTCTCCAGCCCAGGCCTGCGCTTGCTCTCTCCGCCGCCTGCCCTGCTTCTTCTCTCTCCCACTGTAAACCTGCCCGCCACAGCCTCCCTAGTGCCTTGTGAGCCCAGCGTGGCCCATCTCAGCCTGTCACCCAAGGCTCAGCTTTCTGCTCTTAAATTCCAGCCACACTAAGTAAACTACTTCCTCTTGCAAGAACAGGGCAATGGTTTCCTTCTCCACGGTTGTGTGAACTGTTTGCATTGCTGGCTGTATCTTCAACTCTCTGCCGGTTCAAATTCTTCTACCAAATCCAAACATCTCCAGCCATTTCTCTGGGTGAGCCCCAAGACATGATGGTTTTTGGCAGCAGCGTGCAGCGGGCGGGGAGGGCAGGAACGAGATTGAGATTCGGAAGCACCCAAAGGAGTCATCGGGGGAGCTCAGCTGATCAGAGCTGGTGCTGCATGCGGGGCTGTCACCAGGCTCCGCTCCTGGATTCTGGGGATGTGAGGACACATACCCAGCCTCCTGCTGCAGCCCTAAGGCTGGGACTTGGCTGGACCTGCAGGTAGAAGGTCTGGAAGCCTGGCCATGGTGGCCAGAGGGATGCAGGCGGACACAGAGCCTGCCTCCATCTGCCCTCTTCTTGCACCTCCCTCCAGATAGACAAAGGCAGTGGTGGTCGGCTCGGCACCTGTGGCTCAACGGGCTAAGGCGCCAGCCACGTACACCTGAGCTGGCGGGTTCGAATCCAGCCCCAGGACCTGCCAAACAACAATGACAGCTGCAACCAAAAAATGGCCGGGCGTTGTGG
>CAUYON010210733.1:0-34262 GCA_963573935.1 Arctocebus calabarensis | reverse complement strand
AAAAAAAAAAAAAAGAAGTCAAGATAATGCAGTGTGACAGTGCTATGACAGAGATATGAGCAAGGTGTGCTGGGAGCAGAGGAAGAGGGAGTGTCTCTGGGGTGGGAGAGAGTGATTAGAGAGGGCTTCATCCAGGTGCAGGGAGTTTGATTTGGAGAGGAAAAGGGTAATCTCTGCAGAGTTGTGAAGAGCAGTTTGGGGTGGCTGGATGACACTGGGAAGTGGTGGACAGTGAAAGCTGGCAGGAAGGGAGAGGCTGTTTCGTGAACAGTTTTTAGTGGGGGTGAGGTCAGATGGGGACAAAGTGGAAGGCAGATCTGAGCGTAAGGAGGAGGAGTTGGCCATTGTCCAGGCAAGGAGGGGAGATGTTGCTGATGAAGGTTGTAAGAGACTGTGGGAAGAGACAGCTGTGAAAAGACCAGGGTAGAGGGGAGACTACCACCCTAAGATCAGAGCACTTGAGAATTCTACCAGTGGCAGGACACTGGAGGGAGGATCAAGCTCCTTGGGAGATGACCTTAACTTCAGATAAAGTGAATCTAGGGAGCTGGTGGGGCCCAAGGAGCACTCACAGAATGTTCTCCACTGAATAGGGCAAAGTTTCGAACTGGGAGGGGAGACAAGGGCTGAAGATACAGATTTCAGAAATATCTCAGAGACAAAAACATGGTTATATTTTGACCCCGCAATTCTACCTGTAGGAATTTCTCATAAGGATATAATTAAGGACATGTGCGAAGATTGTGGGGTTTTTTTGTTTGTTTGTTTGTTTTGAGATGGAAAGGAGTTTTGCTATGTTGCTCAGGCTGACCTCGGGCTCCTGGGCTCATGCAATCCTCCCGCTTCAGCCACCTGAGTAGTTGAGACTATAGGAACATGGTACTATGCTTGGCTTGCATGTGAGTATTTATCTAAAAATGCTTATTGTTTGTAACAGTAGAGGAGTGGAAATTTTTGTACACTTCTATGACAGTGACAAATGTCTAACAGTAGGGGACTGGTTAAATAAATTATACTATGTTCATATAATGGAATTCTATTCAGACAGTAAAACAGGTATTATAGATGAATGTTTATTAACATGAGAAAACAACCACAATATTTTGCTGAAGTGGAAAAAGGCGGACTCCAATTGTGGAATAAAAGATCCACAATTGTTTAAGAAAAATTTTTTTCTCGTTTTTCTATTTGTTTAAGAAAAAAATTAAGACCTTAATACCAGTTCTTTCTATGTGGCATGATTATGTTTATGTTTTCTGTTCTTAGTTTTTTTCTATATCAATCACATGTGGCTTTTGTTGTAAGATGATTATTTTAAAAAATTAAACAGATTTAAAAGGAATGACCTAGGGAGAGCTCTGGGAATGAGACGAGAAGAGGATCAAGAATGAAACTTTCTACTCGGGAGGCTGAGGCAAGAGAATCGCCTGAGCCCAGGAGTTGGAGGTTGCTGTGAGCTGTGTGATGCCACGGCACTCTACCGAGGGCGATAAAATGAGACTCTGTCTCCACAAAAAAAAAAAAAAAAAGAATAAAACCTTGATAGCTCTGGCCATCTGACCTCTGTCCATGCAGTGATCTACACTCTAAGTGTCTCTCTCATGACATTATTTGCTACATGGCTGCATGATAGAGTGCAAAGACTGCTATAAACTGTGAGTCTTGGACAAACTTTTTTTGATTCTCTAAGTCTCAGTTTTCTCGTGCTTTCTTTTTTTTTTTTTTTTGAGACAGTCTCACTATGTTGCCCTGGGTAGAGTGCTGTGGTGTCACAGCTTACAACAACCTCAAACTCTTGGGTTTAAGTGATTCTCTTGCCTTCACTTCCCAAGCAGCTGGGACTACAGACAACTGCCACAAAGCCGGCTACTTTTTTTTGTTGCAGTTGTCATTGTTGTTCTAGCTGGCCCAGGCCGGGTTCGAACCCACCAGCCTTGATGTATGTGGCCGGCACCCTACTCACTGAGCTTACAGGCGCTGCCACATCTTTTTTTTTTTTTTGAGACAGAGTCACACTCTGGCACCCAGGGTAGAGTACTGTGACACCGTAGCTCATAGCAACCTCAAACTGTTGGGCTCAAGCATTCTTCTTGCCTCAGCCTCCCAAGGACTACAGGTGCCTGCCACAACACCTGGCTATTTTTAGAGTCAGAATCTCGATATTGCTCAGGTTGGTCTGCAACTCCTGAGCTCAAGTAATCCACCTGCCTCAGCCTCCCTGAGTGCTGGGATTACAGGCATGAGCCACCATGCCTGGCCTTCTCATCTTTATAATAGGATGAAATGGTTATCTGACAATAAAATATTTAGAGACATAACAGTTGCCTAATATCTATTAGTTCATCTTCCCTTTCTTCTCACTCATCCTTCCCTGCTGGACCCAGAGTTGACCTCCAGAGCCTATTTTGAGCCTCACAGTGGGAAGTGATGCTTCCTTTTGACACCCAACTCGCTGTTTGGACATTTTTTTTGAGACAAAGCCTCAAGCTGTCACCCTGGATAGAGTGCCGTGGCATCACAGCTCACAACAACCTCCAATTCCTGGGCTCAAGCGAGTCTCCTGCCTCCGCCTCCCAAGTAGCTGGGACTGCAGGGGCCCGCCACAACGCCCAGCCATTTTTTTGGTTGTAGCCGTCATTGTTTGGTGGGCCCGGGCTGGATTCGAACCTGCCAACTCAGGTGTACGTGGCTGGTGCCTTAGCCCACTGAGCCACAGGCACCAAGCCTGTTTGGACCTTTGTTAAACACTAGAACTTTGCTCTGATCTAGAAGTAGTGGGTGGCTCTTCTCCCTCCCTGACTTTAAGTTCCTAGTCCAGAGTTCGGTCATTTCTCTGTTCTGGTAGCAACTAACGAAGTGCATTGTACATTGAGGGTGGAATCTTTGTTGACTAAATTCATGTTGCTTTTTACATCTTAGCTAGTCATGGATTACAAGGGCTGCATTATTTTTTTTCAGAGAGATAGAGTCTCACTCCATTGCCCTCGGTAGAGTGCCGTGGCATTAAACAGCAACCTCCAACTCCTAGGCTTAGGCAATTCCCCCGCCTCAGCCTCCCAAGTAGCTGGGACTACAGGCGCCCGCCACAACGCCCAGCTATTTTTCTGTTTTTGCAGTTCGGCCAAGGCCAGGTTCGAACCCACCACCTTCGGTACATGGGGCCTGCACCCCACTCGATGAGCCACAGACGCCGCCCAAGGGCTGCATTATTCAAGGGCTATTTTATTCAGATATTTTAGAATTTTCCTCCTCCCAATTTGTGACTCTGGCAAGGTTTATCTTCCAGTCTGCAGAGATGACCGGCATAGACAGAGAAAGAAGGAAGGTCACACTCTCTAGGCTCTTTGCCAGAAGCTCTAAGGCTGGAGAATGAAGGGTAAAGTGAAATCTGTGTACCTCTAGCCTTCGTAGAGACATAGTCCCCTAACTCTCCCATGGCTTGGATTGCCAAAACCTCAGGCAGAACAGGTTAGGAGCAAAGAGAATTGGGCAAACATGTCATTCCACAGGCCTAGCTCCTCTTTGCCCCCAAGTAAAGTCCTCTCCATTCTAGCATCTCCCACGCTGTGCAGGAGTATCTTACTCATTTTTCTCTATCCCCTCTCCCCCTTGCTCAGGTGCCCATCCTTCCTGCTAACACACCTTGCTAGGTTGGGATGGCAGGCAGCCTGGCACTGGCGATGCAAGTTAGGAGACCTGTGTAACCTGCGGCAACTTGACTAAGGTCTTAGAGCCTCAGTTTCCGCATCTATACATTTGGAAATAACCACACAGGCCCTGTCTCCTCCTAGGGTTACGTGTGGGGAATCAAATGAGATTAAAAAATACATATGGACGGGCAAAGAGCTCTTTATCAACGCCAAGTGTTCTCAGTGCTGTCTGTGGGGCTTCCTCTCGGCGACAATCACCAAAGCGGTCCTGTCCGCCCCGCCCTGGCTGCATCGGCCTCACCCGCTGTATCTCCATCTTTTCCATCACATCTTCCTGCACCTCAGAGGTCCTGTCTCTGCATCGGCCTGGTCCATTTCCGGGTCTGATTCTCAAGAGCCTCCGACCCCTCCAGGGACTCTGACTCTGTCTCCTTGCGGCAGTCGCTGCCCGGCGCCCCCCACCCGGTGCGCCCTCCTTTGGCACGGCTGCCCGGCCCAAGAATCGCCCAATGAGAGCGCCGGACTCAAGTCTGACAGCTCCTGAAGCAGCCAATCGAGCCCGCCCGGGAAGGGGGGCGCAGCGCTGGGGCTGAAGTTGGGTTGAATGGGGGGAGGAGGGGGATTAAAGGGGATACAAAAGAGGGGCAGTAGAACTGGGGACCCGGGAGCTAAGCCCGGGGCGGGGGCAGACTGCACGCCACCCAGGTCTGGCGACGGGATCGCGGGCTGGATGCGGCTCCAGGCGCCAGGGAGGGAGGGGCGCGGAGAGAAATTTAGGTGAGGAAGGGGACCTGGGATCCCCGTGGCCGGGCCTGAGGATGCCCGCGGGGCGCCGAGGCTGTGGCGGTAGCCAGGCCGGGGGCGGAGGCGGCCGCGCGCCGCTGTGAGCCGAAGCCCGAGCGGCGCGGGGGGCGGGGAGGCAGCGGGAGGAGGGGATGCGGAGGGCTCTCCGGCGGCGGCGGCGGCGGCGGCGAGCGGGCCAGAAGGGAGGAGCGGCACGAGCGGCCGGAGTGGCGCAGGGCCCGAGGCGTGCATGGCGCGCCGTGAGCCTGGCTCCCGCTGGCCTCCCTGGAGCGCCCTCAGGGCGCCGCGGCTGTTTGGCGGGCCCCTGTGGGCCGGCTGCTTCTGAGCCCTGGGCCTGGATCTCTGGATGTCGTGCTCCTCGGGAGAAACCCGCCTGCGTTGGGGCAGAACGGCGGCGGCGCCGCGCCGGATTCCGCCCTCCGCCTAGTTGTTCTGCGCCGGCCGTGGTGGGCCCGCAGCCGGAGGCGAGGAGCTTGGAGCTTGCGGAGCCGGCGCGACAGCTCTCCGCGCCAGCGGAGCCCCGCTCCATTTGGGGGAAGGGGGAGGCGAGAGGGGAAGGGCCACACCGCAGGAGCTGGTCCTCGACCCCGCCTCCTGCGCGGACGCGCTGAAGGCTCGGCTCGGCTTTTGCCGGGGCCAGGCTCCTACTCTCGCCGGGGAAGGTGGGGGATGCGGGTGACGGCCCCCCCGGGCTCCAGGACCTTCCTCCCCAGGGCTCCGGAGCTTTCGCTCCGCCCGCCGCCCCCTCCCCCGGCCTCTCCACCCCCCATCCCACCTCTCCACCCCTCGTAAGAAAATAATGCTGGCTGGCGCCCGCACCTCCCATTCGCTCCCAGTCCTCTGCGAGGAAAGGGCACCCGCTCTGTTTCCACTCCTGGACCCCTGCCTCGCCGCCCTCGCCGCCGCCTCGCCCCAAGAGCAGCTGGGCTCCTCTTAGGATCTGCGAGCGCCGCGGCCGGGCTTTGCCAGCCCCGGGGAGGCACCGCCCGCAAGGACACCTCTCCGTCCCGCCTCGTCCGCAACTCCGGTCCTCGTCGAGCTCCACGCGAGCCAGGAGTCGGGACGTCTCTCAGAGCGCGGCGCATATTAGCCCGAACAGTCCCTGCTACTCCAGCTCGGAGGCAACTCTTATCTCGGACCTCGGAGTCCTGAAGCGGATTCTCGGCTACTTCTCACCTCGGAGCTGCGCCCTCCTACTTCGCTCAGGACGGGGGTGCCAAGATGCCCCGCTGCTGCGCAGGGTCCCGGGCCGCCCCCGACGTGTGACCCCAGCCTGGTCCCCCTACTCGGCGGTCCTCCCTCCCTTTGGAGACCCCCGGCCCGGCCCCCGGGGGAAGAGGAAGAAGACGAGGCCGAGAGGGGGATGTCCAGTTCCAAAAACGTGAGCCCCCCGGGCTACGCGGCTCAGACAGCTGCGGCGCCGGCGCCCCGGGGAGGCCCGGAACACCGGTCCGCGTGGGGGGAAGCCGAATCCCGCGCCAATGGCTATCCCCACGCCCCCGGGGGTTCGGTCCGCGGCTCCACCAAAAAACCTGGGGGGCCGGTGACCCCGCAGCAGCAGCAGCGCCTGGCCAGCCGCTGGCGCGGGGACGACGACGACGATCCTCCGCTGAGCGGCGACGATCCTCTAGTAGGGGGCTTCGGCTTTAGCTTCCGCTCCAAGTCCGCCTGGCAGGAGCGGGGCGGCGACGACTGCGGTCGCGGCAGCCGCCGACAGCGGCGGGGCGCGGCCGGCGGGGGCAGCACCCGGGCGCCCCCTGCGGGCGGCGGCGGCGGCGGTGGTTCGGCGACAGCGGCGGCTGCAGCAGGCGGGACGGAGGTGCGCCCCCGCTCGGTGGAGGTGGGCCTGGAGGAGCGGCGGGGCAAGGGCCGCGCGGCGGACGAGCTGGAGGCCGGCGCTGTCGAGGGCGGTGAGGGGTCTGGCGATGGCGGCAGCTCGGTGGGCTCAGGCGCGGGGCCTGGCGCGGTGCTGTCTCTCGGCTCCTGTTGTTTGGCGTTGCTGCAGATATTCCGCTCCAAGAAGTTCCCGTCGGACAAGTTGGAGCGGCTATACCAGCGCTACTTCTTCCGCCTGAACCAGAGCAGTCTGACCATGCTGATGGCCGTGCTGGTGCTCGTGTGCCTCGTCATGTTGGTCTTTCACGCGGTGAGGCCCCCGCTCCAGCTGCCCTACCTGGTGGTGCTGGCAGCCGCCGTGGGCGTGATCCTTATCATGGTTGTGCTCTGCAACCGCGCGGCCTTCCACCAGGACCACATGGGCCTAGCCTGCTATGCGCTCATCGCCGTGGTGCTGGCCGTCCAGGTGGTGGGCCTCTTGCTGCCCCAGCCGCGTAGCGCCTCCGAGGGTATCTGGTGGACCGTGTTCTTCATCTATACCATCTACACGCTGCTGCCCGTGCGCATGCGGGCTGCAGTGCTCAGCGGGGTGCTCCTGTCCGCTCTCCACCTGGCCATCTCTCTGCGCACCAACGCCCAGGACCAGTTCCTGCTCAAGCAGGTAGGGACCCACCTGGCCACGGGGACTGGACTGTGGGGCGGGCAGGCCTAGGTCGGACTCCAAAGAAAGGGATCCCAAGAACCAGAGATAGGGCTCTGCCAGTTAGGCTGCGTTGGAGCTTCTTTACCTGCTCTGAGTTCCAGCGGCTTCATTTACAGGCAGAGTGTCCTTATTATTATTTGTAATGTTCCTGTCCCGTGGATGACACGCACTAAACCATAGCCCTCATTGTGGGGATTCAGTGAGTGAGGAAGGAGAGTTGGAGGAGGAAATTATCTGGAGTAGCCTCTCTTCCTGAGCTCTGTCCCTGAATACAAAAGGCTTATCCAAAGTGACTGGACCCTTTAGCAGCCACTCCCTCCTGAGAGCCACTGCTGTTTTTTTTTTTTTTTTTTTTCTTTTTTGCAGTTTTTGGCTGGGGCTGGGTTTGAACCCACCACCTCTGGCATATGGGGCCAGCGCCCTACCACTTTGAGCCACAGGCGCCGCCCCACTGCTGGTTTCTTTTCTTTCTTTTTTGTTGAGACAGAGTCTCACTTTCTCCCCCTCGGTAGAGTGCAGTGGCGCCACACACCTCACAGCAACCTCCAAGTCCTGGGCTTAGGCGATTCTCTTGCCTGAGCCTCCCGAGCCCCACTGCTGGTTTCTTAACCCAGTCCTGTAGAGCCGGGTGGGGACCGGAGATCTTCGGCACCCCTTGCCCTGTCTTAAGGAGGGGATTGGATAATCCTGCCCCCCATCTGAGGTTGGGAGTTTGGCATCTGGAGATATCCCTGAATTTGAAGGAGGACCAACAAGTTTGTTTTGTTTACCAAAATGCCCTGAACCAAAAAGCTGCCTTTTGCAAAGGTGGGATATGTGTGGTGGCTGTCCTCCTTCTGGCTTGAGTAAAACACTGGTGTTGAACATCATGCCCCTTCAAGTGCGTGCTCCTGGTCCTTGCTTGTGGTGGGGGCATTTTATCCCAGCTGGGACTTGTGTGGCAAGCCTGGCACTGTGGGCGCAGGGAGAAATACTTCTGTCTGGTTTGCTTGCCATCCTGACCTTAGAGGTGAGGAGCCCATCTGATAGCCACACCTTCTCCCTCTAGTGTCCTGTTGTCTGGTTTCATCGTCCTGGTCCATGACCCCATCCGTGCCAGCTTTTCTTCATCCTGCTCCACTAGGAGAGAGTCAGGTGGGCCCTTGTTGCAGGCATACCTCTGGCAGAATCAACCTCCTCATTGCCATTTTCTTCCTCCTATTTACTTTTAATACCTTACTCCAGGCTTTGATGCTGTTGAGTACTGTGTATTTCTTGAGGTGCTCTCTTGTGGCCCCTGGCTTCGGGGATAGTACTCTGCCATAGGGAATAGCACTAATAAGGGTTTCAGGGCACCTGGCTCCAGCTGAACCTACAGGGTGCTCTATGACATGTAATCTTCCTGGGTCCCAGGTTCCTTTTGTAGAGAATGAGAGGACTATGTGTGTCCCTTCCACTTCCAACAACCTTTGCCGCAAGCCTCACCTTCTGCAAGGAACCTTCTTCTTCTATTCTGGCCTCACTGGCCTCAGCATCTTCTACATGGTTAACAGTAGAGTCAGACCCTCAGAATGGAGCAGTTATTTATTTTCCAGTGTCCTTTGGTTGTGCTTCCTGTCCAGTGTATCCTCCTTGGACACATGTGTTTTGAGGTATATGAGTTTTTTTCTCTCCAACTCTTTCCCTTGTCTAGCACAGTGCAGAGTACTTAGTAGGGATTTAATAACTGCTTGCCAGTTTGCTGGGGTCCAATGAGTGGAGTGGGTGGGGTTGTTGATACTAAGTTAAAGTTTTTCTGATCTGGGATCAGAAGGAAAAAAGCCTTTAGATATCAGCTTTGAACTTGGAAGAGAAACCTTTTGAGATGTGGTGGGTTAAAAAAGTTACTACTATTGTTAGTGCTTTTAAAGGCGCAGACTCCTTTGACTGGAGGACTCATGCTGTTGGGTGATTGTGTCTTTGGGGAGTGACCCTTTCTTGGGTGCATGTAACTGTCCTGCAGAGGAAAGGACGCGTCATCCATATGGGGCAGCAGAGATTTCCAGGGGAATTCAGGGTGTTTCGTGAACCAGGCTTGGGACATAGGATCTGATTACAGGCCGAGGCAATCCTGGAGATAGGATTTCAGGACACTGGAATAAAATCCCAGGAAAGGGGTGCTGGACCTGGGGTGCTCCAACTCCATTTTAACATGAAAATACCATTGCACCAACAGCGTCTGTCTGACCAACTTCTGGCTCCTCAGGCTAATCCTCTTCCCTTCCCCCTCACCCCCAGCCACTCCCACTTCATGCTTCTTTTACCCATCCTGGTCTTTAGACCTTTGCTTGGCTGCAGGATTTGGGGTGGATTTACACTTCACTTTTCATGATGTTTGCTCTGAGTACAGCAGAGCTTGTTTTGAATGGTCCAAGAAAAGGGAATACAAACATTCTATTTGGCTTTAGAGAAAACTATCTTTTTTTGTTGTTGTTGTTTGTACTTGATTTATCCTTCTGGTTATGCCTGGTATAAAATTTGTCTTTCTTGGGCAATCTCTGCCTGATGACACCAGGAGAGCATTAATTTGACAGTCCCACGTTAACTACTACTTGACGTTACACCCCTGAGCAGCAGGCGTCTGGGGGTGGTTTGGGTTAGATGTCTTGTTTTTTTTTTTTTTGATGAAGATACATGTGGTGGTGAGCGGTTTCCAGTGTTAGTGATTTGGGGATCCCCTTTACGGTGCCTTGGGCACATTATGGACCCTCACTGAACTGTACTGGCATTTCTTCACTTTTCTTCCTGCAAAACTGGTCCCCCTCCTACAATCCAGGTCCTCAATATCGTTTAATATCATTATCATTATTTTATTCTCCCCAGTTCCTCTTAGGTTTGGGGTTCTGCCCTTGGCTCCAGTGAGAAGAAGCACTTGGTTTTTGAACTGGAGGCTCCTGATAGTCAGAGCAGCAAGAGGCACAGTGCTGCAGCCCCTCTCCTGTGTCTCTGGCTCTGCCCCTGGTGCCCGTCCTGCCCTTCCTCCGCTCTCTCTCTCTCTGCCTGCTCCCTTCCTCCCTGACTTCCTTGCTCTCCCCGCTCTGACCCCTGCTGCTGCTTGTTCACCTCTCCTCTGCTCTGCCTTCCTGCTGCGCTTTCTCATCTCTTACTCCCCACTTGTGGCCTCCCAGCCTCTTCCGTGCTCTTGTCTCCCTGTCTCCTGTCTCCTCTATGGGGTATAGTAGGAGCGTCACGGGGTTGTTTTTTTCCTCCTCCTTTGCCTGTGAGAAGTCCCTCTGCTACACCCATACCATAAATAAAACTCAAGCATCTGCCAAACACATTCCTCACTTGTGTTAATAGGCTGCAATGATGCCGGAGCCTGTTGCCATGGCAACTTCATTTTTGTTTGCCTGTATCCCCCTCTGCTACAGAAAGCTTCTGCACGCACTCACACAAAAACAAGCATGCTCACACAACTATTACATGTGCTTAGTTGTTGAAGATTATTTTGGAGAAAATGTCTTCAGGCCCTGTGGGGGTGCAGTGGTCATTTGAGCTCCAGGAGATGAACATTGCTACTGTCCAGGGTTGCTGTAGGAGGTGGTAATGGATGGAAAAGCTCTTTGAAAAGTCGAGAGTTCCTATTCAAACACGGGCTATTATTCTTACTCAGCCATATTAAACCCTCCTGAGGAGGAGATTCTGACTCCTCGTGGGTCCCCAGGAGGTCGATTGAGTTGTTAGGGTTGTCCTTGTAGTGGGGTGACCCATCCCTCACCATACCTACCTTTCTCCAGCTCCTTATGCTCTCCCCCCACCCCCTTCAGAGAAGCTCAGTGATTTCTTGCATTTCTTCCTTTGTGCCTGTTTGAACCCACAATTGTCACCAGTTGTTCAGTGATCAGAAAGGCACAGGCGCTGTGTGGGTGATATTCTGTGACTGTGAGCACGTGTGTGAATGTCTCTAGTGAGGAGGCAGAAGATGGATGGGGGTGTGGGTGTGGACCAAGAATTGACTGCTGTGGCTGTCCAGGGGTGCACGTGCTGGCATGTAGGCTGGCCCGGGTGGTGGAGGTGGGCCCGGGGAAGCCTTTGTGTTAGCTTTGAAAGGAGATCATTGCAGCTCTGTCCTGTTTATTCTTGGCTGGTAGTTGGCTTCCCGTGGCTTTTTGCCTTTTGATTCTGGGCCTTGCTTGCTCTTCTGACCTTGACTTCTGGCTCTTCAGGGAAGTAACCTGGAGGCACTCACCCCCTTTCCATAGAGAGATTGAGGACCAGACTTGTGTGGTCAGCTCCTCTGACTCCCTGGTGTCCCCTTCTTTCCTTTGAAAAACTTTACTCCTGCCCACCTGCTCAGCAGCCCAGTAAGCCCTGAAGAAGAGCCACTGCTTGGCTGTGGATTTTGGCTCAGAGGCCTGCTTGTGGGTCACTTGTGGCTGCTCCACGTGTACTGCTGGGCAGTGCGGGGGCAGGCATACATCCACTGGAACACCTGGGTATTTTCTGCCATCAGTTACTTCCCCTATCACCCGCATTCCTGATCAAAAGAAATCTGTCTGCAGTGAACTTCAGTGGCAGCAGCAGCAGACTTGGCATGGGGGGTGGCGGTGGGGGGGCAGGTTAGCTTTGAGTTTGGAGCTGAGGTGGGTCTGTTTGTCTTGTTTCAAGCTAACTTGTATTTGCCTATGATATTTGATTTTAGATTGTATTGCTTCCTTCTCTAGGCAAGAAAGAGGGGATGTTTGGAGGGGAGCAGGGGTTGTTGAAGCTGGGGATCATCTTCTAGATTTCTGGGCTGCCTTGATCCCTGTCAGGAGGACTTTAGGAGCGGTGGAGACAGCCAAGGGATGGAATGCATAGCTGCTGTATTTACGAGAATGCTCACCGTTAATCATTCAATCTAAGTTTTGATCTGTAAACAAGAACTTGAGGTCTGTGTGCTATGGAGTACAGAACAGTGTGCTCATGTTTATCTATAAAGAGGATGCAGACGATGTGTTAGAGTTTGAAAAGTCAGTGTAGGGACTTTACATTTTTTGTGTTAACCTGGATGGAGTTGAAACACATTCGTTGTTTTTTTTTTTTTTTGAGACAGAGCCTCAAGCTGTTACCCTGGATGGAGTTTCGTGGCATCACAGCTCACAGCAACCTCCAATTCCTGGGCTCAAGCGAGTCTCCTGCCTCTGCCTCCCAAGTAGCTGGGACTACAGGCGCCCACCACAATGCCCGGCCATTTTTTGGTTGCAGCCGTTGTTGTTTGGCGGGCCTGGGCTGGATTCGAACCCACCAGCTCAGGTGTACGTGGCTGGCGCCTTAGCCCATTGAGCCACAGGCGCCGAGCCGAAACACATTCTTGTTAGTAAACTATCACAAGAATGGGAAAGCAAGTATCCAGTGTACTCAATAATAATATGAAGCCAGTAGATGATCTAATACATGCCCACATAAGAGAAAAATTCAATTGAGTTCAAGATGCATGCAGCGGGGAGAAGGGAAGGGGATTGTTGTGCTCTCGTTTAATGGGTACAGTGTAAGGAAGGATACCTGCTCTCCTCGTGGGTGCGGGACACAAGTACAATAGGGCTCTACCTAACAAATGCAGAGATTGTAACCTAATCGTTTTTACCCTCACATCAATCTGAAATTAAAAAAAAAAGAAAAGTCAGCATAAAGACTTGGGCAGAGGCTCGGCGCCTGTGGCTCGGCTCGGCGCCTGTGGCTCAACAGGCTAAGGTGCTAGCCACGTACACCTGGGCTGGCTGGTTCGAATCCAGCCCGGACCCACCAAACAACAATGATGGCTGCAACCAAGAAATGGTTGGGCGTTGTGGTGGGTGCCTGTAGTCCCAGCTACTTGGGAGGAAGAGGCCAGAGACTTGCTCAAGCCCAGGAATTGGAGGTTGCTGTGAGCTGTGATGCCACGGCACTCTATCCAGGGTGACAGCTTGAGGCTCTGTCTCAAAAAAAAAAAAAAAAAAAAGACTTGGGCAGAAGCTGTTCTGTGCAGACAGGCCCTGGTCACAAGTCCCTCTGTCAGGGTGCAGAGGGAGCCCACGCAGGCCGGTGGCCCGTGCTCAGTCCAGGCTTTTTCTTTTCCTGAGAGGTGTGACTGGATCTACCACCTTGCTCTAGCCAAGAGGGGACCCAGGAAAGAAGTCTTTCTTGAAGGTTCCAGCCTCCTGCTGAGGGACTTCTGGTACCTGCCTAGCACATGGCACCTT
This sequence comes from Arctocebus calabarensis, assembly GCA_963573935.1. Taxonomy (NCBI): domain Eukaryota; kingdom Metazoa; phylum Chordata; class Mammalia; order Primates; family Lorisidae; genus Arctocebus; species Arctocebus calabarensis. The sequence goes on along the minus strand of CAUYON010210733.1, from coordinate 21,090 downwards.
GGCTCCCTTTGTCCTCATGTTTACTTTCCAGGGGCATGGTGTGCTGGGAATGGGACATTTGCTCTAGGGGGTCCAGCATAGCTGCCCATAAATCCTTTGGGTCCAGTTACATAAGCAGTATTCTAGTCTATCCTCTTCTCATCCATGCTTCTCAGATGACGGTGCCTGGCACATGGAGGGCAGGATCTATATTCCTTTTCTCTCCTAAATTTAAAAAACTTCCTGGAGATAATTGGAAAACCCTACTTTTTTTTCCTCAAGGCAATGGCCAAATGTAGTCCAGGGAAGCTCTCTTCTTTTTTTTTTGAGACAGAGTCTCACAATGTCCCCCTCTGTAGAATGCTGGGGCATCATAGCTCACAGCAACCTCCAACTCTTGGGCTTCAGCGATTCTCTTGCCTCACCCTCCCAAGTAGCTGGGACTACAGGTGCCCGCCACAATGCCCTACTATTTTTTTTGTTGCATTTGTTTAGCAGGCCTGTGTTGGGTTTGAACCCGCCACCCTCTGGTGTATGTGGCCAGTGCCGTAACCACTGTGTTACAGGTGCTGAGCCAGGAAGATCTCTTCTTAAGCATTTTGAACAAGATATGGGGGTTTCTAGTTAATAGACAGGGAGCTTAATATGAGCCAGTGTTTTAGGGTAGCTGTTAGAAGAGGATAAGAGGATCTTGGCTAGGTTTACAGGTATATCCAGTTCACAGGAGGCATGAGGCTTCATCTTAAATCCTGTGTTTTATTTTGGAGTTCATTCAGAGGAGAGTGACCAGTTTGGTAAGGGGGCTGGAAACATTGACTTCTGAGAGAACATATGCAAGAATGGGTGATATTTAGCTGGGAGAAGAGCAGACCCGATCAGGTAAGAACCCCCGTTGCTGGATTTTAGAGGAGGGATAAAATTATTTTCTGTTTCTTCCAAGGGCAGGTTTGGGGCAGAGAGTGGAAATAGTAGATGGATTTCAGCTCCCGGCAGGAGCTAACTTTTCTAGCCATTGGGGTTGCAGCAGTCACCCCACATGCTTCATGGAGTAGCCAGCTCTGTGTCAGTGGACGTATGTGAGTGGAGACTAGACAGCCATCTGCCAAGCTTGTTACTGAGTACATTGCCTGCTTGGCCACTGTGTCATTGATTTTTTTGTTTTGTTTTGAGACAGTGTCTCATGTTGTTGCCTTCAGTAGAGTGCTGTGGCGTCGTAGTTCACAGCAACCTCAAACTCTTGGACTCAAGTGATTCTCTTGCCTCAGCCTCCCTAGTAGCGGGGCTACAGGCAACCGCCACAACGTCCGGCTATTTTCGGTTTAACAGGCCTGGAGCATGTGGCTGGTGCCCTAACCACTGAGCATGGGCGCCCCCTGTGTCATTGATTAACCTTAGTGCATCATAATCACCTGGAAGTTTTTGACAAATGCCGACTCCCAGGACCCACTAGGAGGGTGTCTGAGGTGGGGCCCAGGAGTAGATCTGTTTTTAAACAGCTTAGATCTAGTTTTCTAAGTTCCCAGGTGATCTTGCTAACCAACTCGTAGGTTTGAGATCACTGGGTAAGATGAACACTCATGTTATGCCCAGCCCCGTAACACTGTAGTTCAGTGTCTTATAGCAGTGCTGCTACCTCCTAAAGTCCTCTGGGTGTCTTCTTACCATTCTCATCTCAGCCTCTGTTTAAAAGAAGCCAATCAGTGCATTTGTGCAGACCTGTCGGGAGCCAGGCTGTTCTCCCCAGCCATTCCAACCCCTCTTTCCTGTCTGAGGCAGAGCAACCTGTGGCTCCGCACTGGGGGAGGGGCTTAGTACATCTAGTTTGCACCTAGGTTTGACTCCTGGTTTGTTCATTTGCTGGTAAATGGATATGAAAACCCTGAGGACACCCCAGGTACAGTGGGATGGTACAGGATGTGGAACGTGAGGGGTCTGGGTGTGAGGAGCCAGGCAGGAGATGAGGGGATTAGGGAATTAAGGAACGAAGGAGATGTAGGACTTAAGGAAGAGGAGATTGGATCTGTGAATGTGGGGGCAGGGATGCTGTCTGGGAACAATGGGATATGGTCACAAGAAAAGGGGGGACAGACACACAAACACAAGGAGACAGTAGAGGCTTTATTCTTTAGACCAGCCTCTTGTGTCACTGAAATTGTAATTACCCCCCATCCTGCCCTCACTACTACCTCTTGCTTTGGGAGGCTTATGAGCTACTGTTTCTGGGCTTGAGGCCTCCTGACCCCACACTGTTAGGGCCTTCTCCCCATTTCCTTCAGGCTCCCTGGCTTTATCACAGAACACACTGGCTTTTGGAAGGGGTCTTGAGGGACCCAGTTCCTCACCTCCATGCTCAGCACATAGTAGGTGCTTAGTGAGGGTTTGAATGAATGAGCGAATGAATGAATGGGTGGTGGGGTGGGTGGACGCCTGCACGCAGACGCTAGGCTCTGCCGAAGTGCTAGACCAACACCTCCACAGAAGGAAGTGGCGCAGCTCGGCTTGGAAGCCTATTTTGGTGGGTTGTAATCCTAAACTCTGAGCAGGGCTTCCAAAATCCCTCCTGCTGCAGTTTAAAATGTGTGCCTTCTTAGAGACAGAGAGCTGTTGCCTGGCACTGCTGATACTATATCACTTCATGGATATGAAACCTTCAATAAGTCATTCTTTCAGTTTTCTCCCTATTTGTTCAGATAATAATCATTTATTAGATGTCTACTTTGTACCAAGCACCGTGCTAGGCTGTGGGGATTGTAAAGATGATTCAGTCTGGGTCCTGGCCCCCCCTAAACTGCCTTTAACCCATGCTCTGCCACCAAGTGTGTATCTTGGAGGGCTGTTAGTGGATATTTCATATAAAGTAGTCCTCATCTTATCCACCAGGAATATGTTCCAGAACCCCCAGGGGATGCCTGAAACCATGGATAGTACCAAACCCTATGTACACTGTTTTTTCCTTTACTGTATGTGCATACCTATGATAAAGTTTAATCTACATATGAGGCATGGTAAGCGATTAACAACCATAACTAATACTAAGAGCTGGGCTTGGTGGCTCATTCCTGTAATCTCGGTTACTTTGGGAAGCTGAGGTGGGAGATTGGTTGAGACCAGGAATTTGAGACCAGCCTGGGCAACACAGTAAGACTCTGTCTCTGCAAAATAAAAAATAAATAAATAAATAAAAACTTAGCCAGCTGTGGTGGTGCACTTCTGCAATTCCAGAAACTTGGGAGGCTGAGTCTTGACCCGTAGTTCGAGGCTGCAGTGAGCCACAGCCTGGGCTATAGAGTGAGATGCCATCTCTTAAAAAAAACTAATCATAAAATAAAATGATCATAACAATATACTGTTCACAATTTGTAATCTCAGCATATGATTTCTTATTAAGTTGAGAACTTTTACATTTTCTCTTAGAGAAAGCAATTTAGAGCTTCTTTTTGGTGTATCTGAATTGCCAGCATTGCTACTCTTGTACTTGTGGTCATTACTAAGTAAAATAAGGGTTACTTGAACACACGCCTTGCAGTACTACGATAGCTGATTTAATAATGGACATGCCTACTGAGTGACTGCGGGGTGGGTAGTATGTACAGCGTGGTTATGTTGGACAAAGGGATGATTCATGTGCCAGGCAGGACAGCAGGACGGCAGGAGATTTTATCATGCTTCTCTGAATGGCGCACAATTGAAAACTTAGAAATTGCTTATTTCTGGAATTTTCCATTGAATATTTTCATGCCATGATCGACCACCACGGGAAACTGAAAGCTCAGAAAACAAAACATATGGTGGAGGAACATACTGGGGGGCTTATTGATATTTGTTAGAACATACTGCTCTAGGAGCTGAGAAGAGTCTGGAAGTTTCTCAAGGTCAAACCCCTGCCTCTGGGTGGGCTTACCCAAAGGCATCTAGACAGGGGTGCTTTCCTCCGGGAAGGAGATTGCCCAGACTGCATTGGCTGGCTGCCTGTTTTCAAGTCTCAGTCTCCATCTGGGTCAGAAATCCTTCATGAATAAGATGAGGGGGCTGGCAAGGACCAGGGAGATGCCTCCTTTATCCTCTTTCAGTTTCTTTTAGGGATTTTCTGCTGTCATTAGACATTAGAGTAGGTTGGGCTTCTGCACAATGACCCTTGGTGGGCCTGAGGTCCCTTGAAAGTCTTTTCTAGTACTTTTGCTTCAGGCACTGAAAAGAACATTTTCTTAGGATGAGAAATGGGAACCCTTGATTTGGGCCGTCTTTGCCGTAATGCAGATCTGAAAGAAATTATGTGTTGACTAAAGGGCCTGCCAGCCTCTTGGTGAGGTTGTGACATCACTCGGTCAGTAGAGGACTCAGACATTGGTTGGCTCTTCTACTGGAGTCTGCAGGGCCTCATCTGCCAAGGTGGTGCTTCCTCAGCGTTTGTCTAGTTTTGACACTCAGCTTTCTTACTTTGATGGTGCTTGCCCAGATCACTGTACTCAAACATCAAAAATGCAGTTTAGTTCAACTTGGTCCACACTTACTGAGTTCCTGCTGTGTGTGGCATGTACCCAGAGCTCTGAGATGTGGCCCTTGCCAGAGAGGTTTGTCATATGTAATGGAAGAAGTAGGCTCAAGTCCTTTCAGGGTCCCTTTGTTGTCCTGCATGGTCTCTGGTGGTCCTATGGGTGGTGGTAAGGGGAGGGGGGGGAAGGCTAGAGCTAGGATTTGCTTTCCTGGGTGCACTTTTGAATGCCCTGGGTAGCTTTGAAAAATACCTCTGGCAAGTCCCATCCAAACCATTTGTATTAAACTCTCCAGGGAGGAGACTTGAGCAACCCCAGGGCTGAGACCTGGACTAGATAGCAGTTCAAATACCAAAGGTTCAAATGCTTTTATATTTGATTAGCGTTTTATAGGTGGTAAAGGATTTTTCTGTGTGATCTCATTTGCTTCTCATGACTGCTCTGAGGTGATGGGTTTAAAATGGGGCAAATGTTGGCCCAGGAGGTGACCCTGCATATGAGTTGTCTCAGCCTCTCTTTGGTCTGATTTCCCTGCTGTAAGCTGGGGACAAGAGCTTCTTGACCGACAGGATCTGCTGTTGTGTAGCCCAGACAAGTTAATGCGCGTGAGGGCACTCTGTGGGCTGTGTGGCGGGTTACAGGACAGAGGCGGAAATAGAGGGTCAGAGAGGTTACGTGACCCCCTTCGGGTCACACCACCAGTTAATTTAGGAGCTGCTATACAAAGCGAAATCTCTGACTTCAAACCCCGTGCTCTTTTCACAACTGGGCTGGCGCTGCCTTGGGGTGCCTTCAGAAGCTTCAGAAGGCCCAGCTGCTCCCAGGCCGTGTCTCAGTTTGGTTTTGGAATACACAGCCTTCCTTCCCTCATGGCATCTGGCTCAGATGGGCATTAATGAGCCCGAGCTCATTTCCTGAGCCTGCAGTGGTGCTGCGCTGAAGTAGTGTTTAGGACGCACCTGGGAACAGCTCCTGAATGGTTTCGTAGAGACTGCAACACAGAAGAGGGGTCAGAAGCGCTGATAGGATTGCTCAGCGCTGGGTGAGGTGGCCTCGTCGCCGGTCTTCTGGTGGCATAGGTGGGACAGGGTTGGGGGGAAGAAAAACGCTGTTGGGGAAACGCCTTCGGATTAACCTCAGGACAGCCCTGGAGGTCAGACTTGGGTCTCTCTGAGGAGGGGCATTGTGTAGGGATGCAGTTTAGCGCTCAGTTTAGTGTTTCAAGGGTGTCTTTAAAACCCAGCTCCCAAGAACCATCAGCATCCTAAACTAAACATCCTTTAGTTCTGCTTCAGATCCTCTTCTGGCCCTGTTGATCTTCTCAAGAAAACTAAAGGGAAATGAAACTATTTTGCTAAGTGGATTGTTGAGATTTTATTTTCACATTTTCTTTGGGGGATGTGCCCTAGTCTCCAGACTTCCTCTGGCCAAGGCCCCGTCCTGTAAGCTCCTCCCCACACTTTCCGTGGATGGCCTCCATCTGCCCCCCACAGGCCCACAGTAGGTAATGCCAGCTGGGAATGCCTGGGCTCTGACATCTCAGTGGGGAAGGCTGCCCGTGGGCTGAGAGGGGCCACAGCTGAGTCCCTGGGGAGCCCCTCCTGGGCCTTCCTGCCTTTGCACCATCTGACACTGTAAATCTAAATTAGAAACAGTCTCTTCTTTTCCTCTGGAGCATTTATGCTGGTGTGTAATTTTCTCTCGGTGGGTTTATTTATCTGTCTTTCCACTTGACTGCTGGCTCTCTGAGGGCAGGGACCTTGTCTGTTTTAATACCGGCGTTTGCTGAATGCTGTTGCTAGTGCCCATTCTCAGCTTCCCACCTCTCTCACAGGGAGTTCTGACTCAGACAGAGAGGGGTCCTCTGGGGTGCTCCCTCTCCAGACAGGCATCTCCCACCAAAGCCCACCTCTCAGCCCTGTGCCTGGCCTGGTGGCCGTCCGCCCTCCCTCTCTGGGACCCCCAGTGCTCTGTCGGGTGCTATGTGGAAGCCTGTGCTCCCACCCTTGTTCTTTCTCTCTTCCTCTTTCTCCTGGTGGCTATTCCTGCCCGCTGCCTCCTCCCCACTCCCCTTTTTGCAGCCGTAAGATAGGGCAAGCCCTCAAAGACTCGGCAGGAGGCAGGTTAGTGGATAGTAAATATGAGCTGGTCATGTGAAAGGACAGTAAATATGAGCTCGGGTCACTACACAATTCCCCAAAGGATTCCTCATTCTTCTCAGGGCAGTCCCAGGAGTTAGCAGTTCCCGGAAATGTGGGATAGACTTCCTCCTGGTTTGTTGCCATGTATTACAACACCTTTGCCAGCCTCAGTTTCTCACCTCAAAGCCCAGGGCTGAGCCTCAGGCTTTCTGGGTGGCTTCATCTCAAGAAACCCATCAGAGCTTAAGCACGGGAAGCAAAACACATAGAGGAGCTTTTCCCTAATCCCGGTGTCCGGCATAGCCGGAGGCCCTGGTTTCAGCGTTGTGTAATGCTCCCGGCGACTCTGACATGCACTAGCTTTGAGAACTGCCACCTGGAGCCCCCTCACCACAGAGAGTCCACAGGGTGACACCGAGTCTGATTTATAGCCTTATTGAAAGGCGCGTTGTTTATATCTAAAGGGTTTATGGTGGTGACTCAGTAAAGAGTGGTGGCCGCTAAGCATGACTGCAGGCCCGTAAGAGGGGTTGGTGGTTGGTGTATAAAATCTTGTCAGGCAAGGCTGCGGCTTGGTGAATTTATGTTGCTCTTATCACCAGCAATTAACCCCCAAACATGGCTCAATAAATGGCTTAGTGCAGTGCCATCACAACCACAGGAATATTTTAGACAGTAACTGCTACACTTGACTGCTGGGCTGACTGTCGTAGCAGAGCTGCAAACCTCACAAGATGTTCCTGAAGGCCTGTTAGCTATAAACAAGTGCCTATGGATCGGGATTCACTCTCCTTCCTCTCTTTTCTTTCTGTGACATTCATTTCCGAGTGGGGGGAACATGTGCAGACACCTGTGGCCTCACCACCCTCGGCGGTGTCCACGAGTCTTTATGAGTCACTGTCCAATTCCACTGTAAACTAGAAGTGTCTGTCGCAGGTAGGGGCTGGATGACGGAATGTGCTTCAGTCGCCCAGCATGTAGATAGCGACTTAGTACATACATCTCTACAACTTTCTTCATTCTTCAGGGAAGCAAGGAATTGTACGGCTGGTGACTCCCCTATGCACATGTCAGCGAGGGTGGCCAAGACAGAGAAAGTAAAGGAAGGTGGTATGCGGGGTAAGGAGATGGGGCTGGTCCCCGGAGAGGGTTTCCTTCCTGTCCCTCAAGGGTAAGCTCTTTCCTAGCACCTTGGATCAGGCCAAGAAATTCAAGCACCCCTCTGTGCTCGGAGGACAGGCACCTTCCCTGGCCAGGACCAGGAGATGCCCTCGGGTCACATCCCTTGCGAGAGGCCACATGTGGGTTGTAATGTGGTCTTTCTTTGGAAAAGGGTTATCTGGGGAGAGTTAATTTTGGATTTTGCTTTACATTTATTTTTAAAGTGGAATATTTCTCCGGCATTGGTGACAATGGCCTAGAAAAGCCCATTAGTCACCATCTGACAACTTCCCCTGTGGGGTGTTGCTGCCTTTACTGCTTCCCCACCTGACGCCTGGGGGGTGATTTGACTTCTCCCCCTCTGAGGCCTCTGGGTGATTTTACTGGTAGACAGGTCCATTGGGAGCTCCTGCTGGGCCTGAAATGGTGTTGCCCTCTTTGATTGGGGGTATCTGGAGAGCTGGGGAGAGTTTGTAGGGGTGGTGGGGCAGCTTCTTTGGAGGGTGCGATGGTACACAGGTGTGGCCTCTCCCAGAGTCCAGCCTGTGTTCCTGTAATCTTTTTTTTGAGACAGAGTCTCAAGCTGTCGCCCTTGGTAAAGTGCTGTAGCATCGTAGCTCACAGCAACCTCAAACTCCTGGGCGCAAGCGACTCCTGCCTCAGCCTCCCAAGTAGCAGGGACTATGGGCGCCCGCCACAACGCCCGGATATTTTTTGTTGTGGTTGCAATTGTTGTTTAGCTGGCCCAGGCCGGGCTCGAACCCTCCAGCCTCGGTGTATGCGGCTGGCACAGTAACCACTGTGTTGTGTTACAGGTGCTGAGCCACCTGTAATCTTTTTGCTCTTTTCTTTTTCTCTGTATCTTCTGGAATTAAAAGGAATGCCACCCTCCGCCTGGGACTTACAGAACAGATCTGATTGCTCTTAAGGGAGCTAAAAGATCTGAAATGCCCATCCTTTGTCCCCTGGGTCCTCCCTAGGTTCCTTTGTGGAGTAGGAAGAGTGTCTCTATGTGTCTTCCATGGGATGCTGTGCTGAGGGGGTGGAGGAGTGGAGGTGAGAGTGGGGGAGAAGGGCTGAGGGCAGTATTCACTCCCTACCACACTCTGACTCCAGAGAAGTGGCTGGGACAGGTGAGTTGGGGAGGCCTGGGTGGCTGGTGGGGCATTCTCTTCCCCAGCGAGTACAGTGGCTCAGAGCCTTGGGTGTTGCAGAAGCTGAGAAGCCTGGGCCAGCCACGTGGGTGAGATGTGCCACCACTTGGCGTATGTGTGCCCCATCTTCTCCTGCCTCCTCTTGCCCCTCTGCCTGCCCCCAGCCCTCTTGAGAATGGCTCATCAAGTGGCTTTAGAGGAATGTCCCTCTCTCTGAATTTATGTGAACTCCAACATCACCAAATCCCTGGAGTGAAGAAATCTTCAAGAAGTTCACTGAATGCTTTATTGGCAGGTGGGGTGGGATGGGGGGGAACATTCCTGAGATGAGGGAACTTTCTTTGCCTTCTCTGAGGAGAGGAGGGCTGTGTGATGTCAGATAAGGGGCTGAGCACAGGTATTCACAGGTATTCATTCCCTCCTTTTCTCTGGGCCCCCTCTAGATTTGGAAGTATCCTCATAGCCTGGGAAACGTGCTGTGTGCCATGGCATCCATGGATCTTTGGGAATAGCATCTCTTTCTTATCCACACATTAGCCTGGCCACTGTCCTCATGTGTCTCTAGAGCTTGGGGCATAGAGAGGAAAGAGGAGGCTTTGTCTCTCCCTGGGGCAATCCATCAGATGGCCATCTACCTTCCTAAGATAGGACAATATTGCCAGTTCTGACCATTTATCACACATTCACCACATGCCAGGCAGAGTGCTGAGCACTTAGTAATTTATTTGATCCTTGCACGTATTGTCTAATTATTTCTCATCTGATAGGGATGATAATGAGATAAGGAAACTGAGGCCCAGAGAAGCTAAGTGACTTGCTTAAGGTCTTCCTGTTAGAGTGACACAGTGAGGGCCTAGTACTTAGACTCTGAGCCAGTACCCCATTGCTCCCAAACGTGTGTGTAGGAATTCCCCAAGAAGCTCCGTAGAGATGTGATTCCTGGGCCCCTTGTCAAGAGCATTTGACCCCAGTAAGTTTGGGGCAGAGCCCAGGAATCTGTGTATTAAGTAGCCCCTCCCCCCAGTCTGAGGCAGGTGCTCTGGTGATGCAGTTCCTACATTGCCCTTCCCAGGTGGAGAGAGGATTGAGGTTCTCGGGGTTCCCCTTGCCCAGGGTGATGGGGAGTGCCAGGCACTCCAAGAGACAGAGGTTTCTGTGTTCATTGCACCAGGAGGCAGCTCAGGGAAGGCAGAATGTGATGGTTAGATTGAGGGTGGGAGGGAACTTCCTGCTGAGTCTGTGCCTGGTGATTCTCTGGGGACAGAGCTGGAGGAGGCTTTGGAGGAAGCAAGGGAGAGAGGAGATGAAGACATTCTATCTAGCCCAGAAAGCAGGAGCTCAGAAGTAGCCTGGCAGTACAACACGTGTTAACAGCCTGAGGAGCCAGACTGAAGGATTTCAGGTGACCATAGGGACAACGGCTGTGATACTGCATTGCATGACTGCAGGCTCAGCAGTCCTGACAAGAAGACGTCTGTCTCTGCCTCAGTTTCTCCATCTGTACAGCAAAGATCAAAGATCAGATGGTCTCGAAGGTCCTACCTATATGTACATTAAAGGGTACACTAGGCTCAGATAAGAAAGGGCTGCCCTCCACAGCCCTAGACAGGGAGAGCTATGGGGACAAAACCCCGAACAACCCTAGGGGGACAGAGAGGCATGAGGCTAAACAGTGCCCGGCTCTCAAATATTTCTTAACCTCAGTCATGGGTCCCTGTCCATCAATGGTCCTGGTCAGTGTCCCTCCATCTTCTTGAACTTGGCATATCCCAAAAGAAAATTTATCATCTTCAATTTTATTTTAATTTTATTTATTTATTTTTTTGAGACAGAGCCTCAAGCTATCACCCTGGGTAGAGTGCTATGGCATCACAGCTCGCAGCAACCTCCAACTCCTGGGCTTAAGCGATTCTCTTGCCTCAGCCCCCCAAGTATCTGGGACTACAGACACCTACCACAACACCTGGCTAATTTTTGGTTGTAGTTGTCGTTGTTTGGCAGGCCCAGGCTGGATTTGAACCTGTCAGCTCTGGTGTATGTGGTTGCCACTTGAGCTATAGGCGCTGAGCCTTCAACTTTATTTTTATTCAAGTCATTTTTCTCTGTGCCTCGGTACTGGTGTTAAATGTTTACTGTACTGAATTATTTAATGAGTATCCACTGTGTTTTAGGCACTGGGAAACCAGGATGAATAAACTACAGACTCCGACTTTAATAGCAAACTGGTAATGTGCCGCCTGTGTTCTAAGAGGTGTTCTCTGTTCTTACGTGAACTCCTTTGATCCTCACGGTAACCCTCCGAGGTTAGCACTGTTATTATTGCCCCCATCTTGCAGATGAGGACATTGAGGCATGGCAGGTCAAGTCATTTGCTCCGGAGTTTGGGCTCTTACCTCTATGCATCGCTGCTGCCTGTGTCCAGTGCAGGGACACGGGTACCTACTGGGCACAGTGTAATACATGTGGTTTGCCGGCTGTGCCCCAGAGGAAATAGTGTAACTTGTCTGGTTCCAGGGAAAGTCATAGGAGGCTTCCCCAAAGACTTAGCTTTTGAGCTGCTTGGAGGATGACTAAGAGTTTCAGGGGTTGACGTGTGGGAAGGGGTCAATGGAGGGACAGCAGAGCAAAGGCATGAAGGCAAGAAACAGCCCTGGAGCTTGGAAGAGCAGGCAAAGTGCGGCGGCCGCAGCGAGGCTGCTGGTAGGTGGGACTAGGTTGGGAAGAGTACACACTCTGTTTGGCGTTTTTGGAGGCAGTGGGGATCTTTGGAAGGCTGTGTGCCGAGACATGTGGTCCTATCTATTTAGAAAGGTGGCTCTGGTGGTGTGGAGTGGGTCCATAGACGGAGAACCTGGAGACTGGTAACAGGTGGGGAGGCTGCTAGCACTGTCCGGGGAGGAAGGAGGAGGCCCACTGGAGAGCTTGAGGACCAGGACCTAGGGACAGGAAGGCAGGGGTCACAGGGAGCCCCTGGGCATCTGCCTGTTAGCTTCTTCCTGCCTTTGTTACCCACAGTGCTAAATCCCTTTCTTCTAGGCCCTCCTACTAGACCATCTCCAGCCTCTGGGGAGCTGGATATCGCCTCTTCCCCAGGAGACCTGGATAGATGCCAAGGGCCTTACTTTTTCTTGGGCTTCAAACATCCCATATCAGCCTCTTTCTTTCAAATTCCTCTGCTTTCATCCAGGTATTAGAAACCCAAAGATCCTTTTGAGACCCAGAAGCCCCGACTCCCAGCAGCCCCTCTTGGCGCCTCCTTCTCCCCCTGACCCAGGCATCCTGACCACCTGACCCCTAACAGAGCTCCTGGCATTCTCTAGACCCTATGCACCAACTTCCATACACTGCCCTTTCTCAGGGGCTGCCCATGCAGTATGTATTGAACTCTTATGTTTATTTATGGAGTGCTCCCCCATTAAAATGTTAGCTCCTACAGGAAGGAACTTCATTTTGTTCACTGCTGTGTTCTCTACAGAGTGTCTGTCCTTGGCCAGAGCTGTGGTGTTTGTGAGCCTTAGAGTTCTTCCCTGTAAAATGGAGTACACTGCTGCCCCCACGGGGTTGTATTAGCATTTATGTGATGATGGATGCAAAGCCCTAGCACAGGGACTAAAGGTCAAAAACCTGCAACGAATGACCTGGGGTCTGTCCCAGTTCTAGTTCGTATGTATTTTTATTTTTATTTTATTTTATTTTATTTTTTTTTAAGACAAAGCCTCAAGCTGTCACCCTGGATAGAGTGCTGTGACATCACAGCTCACAGCAACCTCCAACTCCTGGGCTCAAGCGAGTCTCCTGCCTCCGCTTCCCAAGTAGCTGGGACTACAGGCGCCCACCACAACGCCCGGCTGTTTTTTGGTTGCAGCCGCCATTGTTGTTTGGCAGGCCCAGGCTGGATTCGAACCTTCAAGCTCAGGTGTACGTGGCTGGCGCCTTAGCCCGTTGAGCCACAGGCGCCAAGCCTAGTTTGTACTTTTAAATTCCCTCCTATTACTGGAGAGCTTGGCATTGCTCTCAACTGCCTGTGCATCTAGTCAGCTATACACAGAGTGGAGGAAAACTGTATCGTCCCTGAGAAGAGGTGGAAAAGGGCTGAGTCCTAGGCCCTGAGATTATTTCCCTTCCCCAGTCCCATCCTTATTCTGGTTCTAAGGATGGTGACCCGCACAGGCCCTCCAGGAGCCTAGCAGCCCGCCGTGGGCTGGGGCCAGAGCTGCCTCGGTTGAGTGTGAGCATGGGAGTGGGCTGGTCCAGGTCCTCCTGCATTCGTGGGTGGCTGCAGCTGAGGGAGGCTATGACAGCTCTGTAACCAGCATCCCTGCTGAGGACAGGCCCAGAGAGGCTGGTAAATAAGCTGTGGATAGTTTTGAAAGGGTTGGGGCTGCTGGGAAGAGAGAGGGGGCATACATCTGCTTCTTCCAGATGTGTTTCCTTCTGCAGCCTCATCAAGACACACACGCGTGCAGTGGAGGACAGTAAAGCCACCCACGGACCCCCAGAGGCCTGGCTGCCAAGAGAGCTCTGAGCCCACGAGGCCTGTTGCAGTGAAGGCCACGCACAGCGAAGAATCACATGAGACACCTGAGGGGTCTGGTCAGGGCAAGAGACAGCCAGGACAATGACTCAAATCCCCTGTCCCTGAGGGAATGTCTAGGTGGGGCAGGACCCATGCTGGGGCGTGACATTGTGATGATGTCCAGAACATTCTTCTGGCTGGTTGGACTTTTGGGGACAGCCAACTGGGTGGATGGTTGGAGGACTTATGGGAAGTGGCCTGCTGGCTTCCGGCCCTGTCCTAACCTGTGTGCACCGGGCCCGACTTCTTCTCTTCAGCACTCAGTTATCCTAACAGAGAGAGGGGATCCTCCTGCCTGGGCTGTACCCTAGAGCACCTGGGGAGGGGCTGTGCCATTGCCAAAAACCACAACAGACCCTGACCCTGGCTCCTGGAGGCAGTCTTGAAATGGACCTTTTTTCTTTTGGCTAAATTAACATTTGGCATTTCAGGGTGCTGGCCCCACGCCCGGCCACTCTGGCCTTCTGCCTGTCAGCTCCTTTGAGGCTATTTTTGCCATTCACTTATTTGTTAACTATTATTGCTCCCCAGGACAGATGAGCGTGCACGCGTACACATACACACACACACACACACACGCACACACACGCGCACACACACAAAACATCCTTCAAAACTGGAGCCCATTGGAAAAGCCAGCCTGCACCCACCAGCTGAATGTGGGGTGAAGGAGAAATGATCAATAGGATGGTCATCCTGAGTCAGGCTGGAGGAACAGCTGTGGGGGTGGCAGGAGGCACTCCCCACAAGTGTCCCACCCTCAAGGCCTCTCTATGCTTGTTGTTTTGCCCTGTGGGGGATGGGAGGGCAGTTTTGGCCCTGGGAAGGGATTGTTTATGAGAGGATTGTTGATTCTGCCTGGACCATCTTTCCAGTGGGGTGTCTAGAACCTCTAACGGCCCCCTGCTAGGACACAGAGAGCATTTGCCTTTCTCTTGGGGAGGCCCCAAGGACTTCTCCTCTGTCCTGCCCCACCTAACCCCCACCTCTTGCAGAGGAGGGAAACTTGGCTCCTGCCTTCAGAGAGCTCCCAGACTGGTGGGGCAGCCCTGCGCTCTGCTTGTGAGCTGAGCAGTCCTCTGCCTGTCTCACTGGGACTGTGGAAGGGCCTTGGGAGGCCTGAACTAGGCACACTTGCCTTTGGCCTGCACAAGCCTACTAGTCCAGCTGTGTGCAGGGCACTGTGTGTACGTATGGTGTGTGGTGCAGACACGTGGGCACTGCTGTTCTTCCCCAGCCTGGCTTCCAGCCTTGCTGCTGTGGCCCCTCCACACCTGATGCCAGTGTCAGACCACAGGGAAAGCAGCATGAGAAGTTGGGGATCTCCCACCATAGGCCGCTCAAGGCCTTGCCTTTCCTTGAGTCTTGGCCTGTACTCGTGAGAAATGGAAACTATGCTCCCTGCCACCTCCAAGGCCACAGTGAGTGAGGACGTTGGGGTTTGGGGTATGCTGCCCATGGGGGTGATGACAGGCCCAAGACCTCGGGCGCTGCTTGTGCCTTCCCATTTGACTGGCCAGCCTCCTCTTCTGTTCGTAAGGGATGTGCCACCTGCTCTCCAGATCCTTGAGGACCCTCATCTGGCTCAGGAAGACACTGCACTCCTGGGACTGGGTGCCAGCAGCCAGATGTTATCCTGTGGCGCCCTTCTGCCTTGGGGCTCAGTGGCAGGCCTTTTCAGATGGTATCAGGGAGCTCCCTGAGGGCAGAGACTCAGCCCTTTCATCATACAGGGAGGGGAGGCAGGAGCTGCATCTGCCCCTGCAGACTAGCAGCTCCTGAGGACAAGCACCTTGTCTCCCCCATCAGACTAGAAGGAGAGCAGACAAGGAGGGACTCAGTCTGTCCTCACTACAGGGTGTTCCAAAAGTCTACAGTCAGTGCCAGTGTCCCCATCTTGCACTCGGAGCTACTGAAATCCACTCCACGGGGCTGTTGTGAGGATTAGTATATGTAATCTGTATACAACACCCAGCCTTCCCCACTGCCCATGGAAATGCTAGACAGGCCAAGAGAAAAGAGGGTGAGTCCACTAAGCATGTAGCTGCCTGGCCACTGGGCCTGCCCTCATTTTTTCATGGTGTTGTGTATTTTAGCTTCTGGCTGCATTAGCTGCTCATTCAAATCTAGACTTGGCTTTGGTGCCACTTTGCTGCAAGGAAGGGGAGAAAGCCTGGCTCAGGAGCAGGAGCCGGGTAGAGCCCTCTGAGGGCTCCCGGGCCCAGGAGGTAGCCAGCAGTCCCAGGGTCGGTTTTCTGCCTCCCAGTAAAGACTACATTATTATGAGCTAATGTCTGTGCTGTCCCCGGAGTGGCCAGGGAAGAAACACTGGGTAATTTGATTACTACAACAGTTAACAATAACAACAACAACAACAACACACCAACAAGCACATACACTTACAGAGAAGGCCACAAGTCAAGGGGCTGGCCCTGGGCCAAGGCTGTGGTTAGCACATCAGGGATGGCTGTGGCACTTGAAGGCGGCCAGTTTCGGGCTTTTCATGCTCAACTCTCTCCTGCAGTCCTTCCCCGTTAAATAAAAAGCCTACAGGAAAAATCGATAAGTCCTTTTCACTGTAGTATAGCAGTTGGGTTTGATACAAATGATCTTGTGTCTATCCGCAGGCTGGTGGGGGAGGGCTCAGGAAGGAGGCAGTGGGCTCCATCTGTCCAGCATGTCCCTTCCACCTGCTCTTTACTTGCCCATTCACCTGGGTGGCGATTACAGCCTACTTACAGGAACAGTTGCCATATAAGAACTCTCCATGGCTTAATCTGATGGCCAGAGTGGACCACACCCCAGGTGCTGGATTTAGGACTAGGTATCATAATGAGATAATGTCTGTACCACCCAGAACTGGCACAAAGGCTAACGTAGTATGCTAAGGACCACCTGCGTTTGAGTCCTGGCTTTGTCATTCATAAACTGTGTGACCTTGAGTAAGTTACCTAACCTCTCTGGGTCACAGCTTTCTCAGCAGGAAGTTGAGAAGATGAAAGTAACCTGTCTCATAGTGCTGGTAAACATGCTTATAATAGTGTGGGGAGCACAGTGAACTGTACGAGGGTTGCAGCTTTTGTAGTTACTATTTCAAGAGGAACAGTAGCAGTGTCGATAGGGGTTTCCCACCTTGGGGTCTGTTATGCGTTGAATTCCTAACCCACAGTATCTGTGACCTTATTTGGACATAGGATTTTTGCAGATGATCACATTAAAATGAGATCTAACCAATATGGCGGTCTTATAAAAAGGGGGAAATTTGGACACAGAGACAGACATACTCAGAGGAAAGATGACCTGAAGACACAGGGAGAATGCCATCTGCAAGCCAAGGAACAGCAGAGGCTTCCAGAAGCTGAGAGAGAGGCAGGGAACAAAGTCTTCCTTCTGGGGAACAGATCTCAGAAAGAACCAACTCTGCCAACACTTTGATTTTCTACTTCTGGCCTCTAGAACTGTGAGACAATACATTTCTGTTGTTTAAGCCACCAAATTTGTAGTGTTTTATTGCAATAGCCTAGCAAACTGATGCAGGATCTGACAGGGGCATGGTCCACTGTCTCCCCTGAGCTCCTTGCCACCCCCTGGGGGAAGAACAGTGTGTGGCTGACCAGGCCCGGGGTCTGGGGCCTGCTGCTGGGCATTGGCTGGTCTGGGCTCTTTGGCCATGTAGGTACATGAAGATGGGGCCATTTGTAGAGCCTGGGGTGCAGATCACTCCCCCCTCCCCACCTCCCACCCTGTCTTCCTGCCACTTGCCTATTTCTTAGAGGGCTCTCCACCTCATCCCTGCTCTAGGCAGGAGGAAGTGGAGAAAAGGCATAGCAGATCTCTGGAGAGGACAAGATTTCTGAGCATCTCTGTCCCTCTTCGCACCTATCTCCTGGAGTCTTAACTGATCTCTAAGCAGAAAGTGCTATCTGGGGTGTGTCTGTGTGTCTGTATGTGTCCACGTGGAGTGTGTGGGGATGGAGAATGTCCCTCATTAAGCTGCCGTGGCCTCGTGACCATGACTCATAAACTTGCAATCAGGCTGTGTTGGACAGAGGAGACCTATCCCCATGGTGGGTGCAGCTGGCTCCCGAGTTACAACCAGCGCCGAGGCCCTCTACAGTGCACCTTGGCAGCCTGCCCCTGCCTGCTCCCTCCAAAGAACAGGTTGTTCAGTTTCATTTGAGGGAACAGATACGTCTTGAGTGTTTCGGTGTCCAAGGCCTGGGATACAGTGATAGAGAAAGGTGCAGGCCTTACCTGCAGGGAGCTTGTCGTGTGTTCAAGATGGAGGGATGGAGATGGGGGATCTACAACAAGTACACCAGAATTCTTTTTTTTTTGAGGCAGAGCCTCAAGCTGTCGCCCTGGGTAGAGTGTTGTGGCATTACAGCTCACAGCAACCTCCAATTCCTGGGCTCAAGCGAGTCTCCTGCCTCTGTCTCCCAAGTAGCTGGGACTACAGGCGCCTGCCACAACGCCCGGCCATTTTTGTTTGGGTTGCAGCCGTGATTGTTGGTTGGCGGGCCCAGGCTGGATTCGAACCCACCAACTCAGGTTTACATGGCTGGCACCTTAGCCCGCTGAGCCACAGGCGCCAAGCCGTACACCAGAATTCTTAAGACCAGGAGTATGGGCAGGTGCAAGCTGAGAGCCCCAGAGGGGGGAAGGGAACTCAGAAGAGAAGGGGGGAGCTCAGGGGCAGCTAGGGAGTGTTGGAACTGGGTAGACCCTAGGGAAGGCTTCATGAGGAAGGTAGTGAAAGGGGCACCAGCATGGCCAGCAGGGGAAAGGGCAGAAGCAAAGCCTTGGGAGCTGGAGAGTATGGGGTGTGTCTGAGCACACTGAGTCTTCCAGGTGACCCAAGTGCAGGGTCCTCCCTGGGGCAGGCAGGGGTTGAGGCTGGAAATGCAACATATCCTGGTTGGTCTGCAGGTTGGGCGAGGAGTGTCTATAGACTACACTGTAAAGGGGACCCACTGAGGCTTGCCGGCAGGTTGGGTGAGGTGCTGTTTTGGCCCTGAGAAGAGGCCTGGCAGCAGGCTGGGGAGCCTAGTGGGAGTGGGAAGGAGGGGGTGAAGGGAGAGACATTTCTCTTGGAAAAGTGACAGGATTTGTCAAGCGAGGAAGAGGAGGCGTGGAAGATGAGCCAGAGCCATGGAATAGTGCTGCCATTCAAAGAGAAGTGGGTGGGCGGCACCTCCCTGGCTTCGGAGGCGTGTGGAGGGGAGGGGCTTGAGTTCCGCCTGACTGTTGGGGTCACAGCAGGAGCCTGGCTCAGGCAGGGGGCCTGGAATCATGATGCAGTGAGAGGGATGTGGGGCTCCCTCTGGGGAACTGCATGTTGTGTCGGGGTTCTCCAGAGAAACAGGACCATTAGGATATACAGAGAGACATGCCAAGAGCTTTCCTATGAGGGACCGGCTCACACAGCTATGGAGGCTAAGACCCGTGGTCTGCAGGTTAGACAACCAGAAAAGCAGGTAGTGTGGTTCTAGTGCAAACCCAAAGGCCTGTAAGTCCTAGTCCAAGCCTGGGGGCTGAGAACCAAGAGCCCGATTTCCTGGGGCGAGAGAAGACGATACTCCAGCTCAAGAAGGGAGTGTAAATTTACAGTCCCTCTGCTTTTTCTATCCAAGCCTTTAGCAAATTTGATGATACTGCTCCCAAATTTGGTGAGGGCAAATGCTGTGTTCAGAGTTTGTCCTGCCACCACTCAGGTTGGAATTTGTTCCCCAGGGTGGCAGTGTTGGAGGTGGGGTCTGGAGTGGTAGGTGCTTAGACCAAGGGGGAGGATCGCTCATGAATGGCTTGGCGCCTTCCTCGTGGTAGTGAGCAGAGTTCTCACTCTGGTGACACTGGACTAGTTCCCAAGAGAGTGGGTTGTTATAAAGCCAGGAGGCCCCTAGGTTTTATCTGCTTCCCCTTTGCCATGTTGTGCCGCAGCAGGAAAAGCCCTCCCCAGAAGCTGAGCAGATGCTCGCACCATGCTTCCCAAACTTCCCAGCCTGCAGAGCCATGAGCTAAAGAAGCCTCCTTTCTTCATAAATCACACAGGCTCAGGTATTCTGTTATAGCAACCCCAAACCACACTAAAACCACGGTCTTCTTGACTCAGTCTGTTGATTCCAATGTGAATCTCTGTGGAAGCAGCCTCACAGACGTGCCCAGATGTACTGTTTTACCAGCTCTTTGGTCATCACCTAGCCCAGTCAAGTTGACATGTAAAATCAGTCCTCACTCTAGGGATGGTGGGAGCAGAGCTCAGGTGGTGAGGTGGGATCCTTGGGTGAGGAGCAGGTGCCACTAGCCTCTCTTTCTAGGAATAAGTGACTAGCACGGATCTTGGCTCCTGGGGTCTGGGTGCTCTGTAGCACAAACCTGCTGATGGGCACAGCAGCCGGGCTTCACCAGGGAGACGAACCCACTCTGATTTCTGTGAGCAGCTGTGCCCTTGCCCATGGAATATTCGGTTGTCCTGGCTGGTTCAGGTCTTGTATGTTGGAAGGCTACTAACTCTACATTGTCCTTTAGCACATTGCAGGCTCCCAGGCCATCTGACCCTGCAAGTCTTCATTAGTATCATTTCTGAGTTTCACTTTGTCGGATGCTACAATGTCAGGATTGGAAGGGACTACAGCCATCAAATCCAGCCCTCTCAATTTCAAAAGAGCGAATGGGGGCCCAAGAGGAGACAGGGCCACCTCAGGTCACATGGCTACTCCCTGGCTGCTTTTCACCATTTACATTGAGTGGACGTGGACTGGTCTTCTGACTTGAGATACTGTCCCATGGCCCATGTCTTTCCCACGTCAGCTCCTCTATCTGTTAATTTCTGTCCTCTTCAAAGTTAGGAGCAACATGTCTATCTCCAACACTTAGCAAAGTGGACATTTCATAAAACTTTGTCACCTGAATGAAAGAAGGGTGATGACTAGCACATACAAATATTTGTTTAGTGAGTGGGTTGCCGGGGTGGGGGGGGGCGCAGGGGTTTAAAGAAATGTTCTCTGTGAGGCCCTGCCTGTTCAGGAGGTAGTTATTTCCCTCACTGCCTTGTCAGGGAGTCTGGAAGAGACACAGGAGGAGAGGGTGGCACAGGAGGAGAGGGTGGGAGCCTTTCATTTACACTAGCTCACTTTTCGTCTCTGGAAAGGCAAACACACCTGTGACCCTTGCTGGATCACATGTGATGGGTGGGGGGAGGAATGCTAGGACATCAGAGGCCCTTGAGCTAGACAGGGCTGTTATCGGGGCAGATGAAACAGTGACATACCTTTGCGTTTCAGCTCTCCTGGGGGAAGGACAGTATTAGTCTACCCAGGCTGATTGGTGGTTTAAACAATAGAGATTTATTTTCTCACAGTTATAGAGGCTGGAAGTCCAAGGTCAAGGAGCCAGGAGGATCGGTGTCTGGTTCTCCCAGTGGGGTGCAGACACTGCCTTTAGTTGGATTCTTTTTTTTTTTTTTTGTAGAGACAGAGTCTCACTTTATCGCCCTGGGTAGAGTGCCGTGGCGTCACACTGCTCACAGCAACCTCCAGCTCTTGGGCTTAAGCGATTCTCTTGCCTCAGCCTCCCTAGTAGCTGGG